>JAANYP010003961.1:296228-352846 GCA_020465985.1 Centrapalus pauciflorus
TTTTGGAAGTGTATCAATTAATATTAATTAGCATTTATTGTTTTGGTATTGATTGAATATTTAATTAGTATAAAATTATTTATATTTGACTTGTTATATGTATTCTTCCCAAAATACCCCTATACATACCAAATACATGCATCACGTGATGTATCAATGATCATTTAATCTAAAGGTTGTGGTTGGTTCTTTTTTGGTTCCCGATGCATATGGTGTCCCATAGAACCTGAGCCTATATATATCTGTCTACCCTTGGTGAACATCCAAATACAATTATTCAAAATGTAAATGGGAACTTGATTTCAACAAACAGGATTGTCAGGCCTCAAAATACTGACAGTTCATGTGAGAAAGTTGCAAAGTCTAGTGATGGAATACGTTCTTCATCAAGCTACACTGCTAAGTGCGCAACTATCTCACATGAACAACTGAATGAAAAGGGTGTAAAACCTGCAGTATTGGATTCTTAACCTGTCAATAAAATAGGTTCGGGAACCAAGACTAATGGTAAGAAACATGTGCCTCCATTCAATGATGAGTTCTTTGAAAAGAAACTTTCCAAAGGAAAGCAGCTTACATCCAACAGGGGTAAGTCTCATGTTGGAAGTAAAACTGCTATGGTTTCAAATAAGTTTTCAAATCATGATGGTATATTGTTTATAAATGAAAGAAAACCTTTTGTTAAAACCAAACAAGACTTCCATGCTACCAAAAGTTTACAAAAGTCATCAGAGTTCAGTAAAGGCAAATGCAAAGCCATTGCTTAACCTGAGAAAACTGGAAATAAGTTTTCCCAACCTTTGGAAGGTTAGAAGATAGTTAAATTTCCTATATTTGATCTATATCCTCTCAAAAAGAGGAAAGAAGATACAAGCAAAGCTGTCATAGTGGAACCTTCCATAAAACCTGTTGGTCAATCTAAAACAAATCAAATCTTTGCAAAACCTGTTAATAAAACAAACAGAGAAACTTTAGAATGTGTTTCTGAGAGTTCTTCTTTCAAGAAATCTAAAAAGGAAAAATGCTATAGATGTGGAAAGAAGACTCACATGGCCAAAGATTGTCCTGAAACAGAGGACATAAGGCCCATTGACTCTATTAATTCTAACACTACGAAATCAAGCAATGTTGGAAGTAATAATGTCATTGAGGAGAGTATCCCAACGAATACAATCCAAAATGGAAATATTAGTGTTGATCTAAGTGGTCCATCAACAAATTTTGATGAGGAAGGAGAACTCATCCCTATGATGAGTTCACCTATGAACTAATGTTTCCTCTTGTTACTCTGTAGGTTAAACAACCAAGCCAGGTTTGATACTTGCATAGTGGTTGCTCTGGCCACATGACAGATTGCAAGGATCTGCTGAGTGACCTTAAGCCTGAAAAAGGCCCAAAAGTCACCTTTGTGACAATGTCCAGTGATCCCCAGAAAGCTATGGAACCCTTTATGCAGGTTCTGCAATTTTCAACAGAGTAGTCTATGTGTCTGGGCTAAAACATAATCTTGTAAGCATTAGTCAACTGTTTGATGCTGGCTACAAGGTTAACTTTGATGAGCACCTAGGGTACATATTGGATCCTCAGGGTAAATTTGTGTTGTGTGCACATAGAAAGAAAGGGGTATACATTGTAGACATGAAATCAGCTGATCAAACAACTGAGACTTGTTTCATCTCAAGGAGCAATGCAAACCTCAACTGGTTATGGCACAAAAGGCTCTCACACCTGAATTTCAAGAATATCAACAAACTCTGTAAGAAAGAGTTAGTAAGAGGTTTGCCTTCTCTAACCTTTGTTAAGGATAATCTCTGCTCAGCTTGTGAGAAGGGTAAGCAAATAAAAACATCTGTAAGGGCTAAACATAATTTCTCTATTGATTCACCTCTCTTCTTAATCTATATGGACTCGTATGGATCTGTTAATGTCTCAAGTCTAGGAGGTAGAAGATACACCTAAGTAATGGTTAATGAGTTCTCTAGGTATACATGGGTGATCTTCCTAAAGACTAAAGGAGAGGCTGCCAGAGTAATTATTGGATTTATCAAAAAGATGGAAGGTCTAAACTCTACCCAAGTCAAGCAGCTTAGAAGTGATCATGGTACTGAATTCAGAAACAGTACTCTTGAGAACTTCTGTGAAGAAAGAGGAATTTCTCAAAATTTCTCAGCTGTAAGAACTCCACTACAAAATGGAATTGCTGAAAGAAGAAACATGACTCTTATAGAAGCTGCTAGAACAATGTTGTGCGCATCAGGTATCCCTTCATCATTTTGAGCTGAAGCTGTCAACACTGCTTGCTTCACTCAAAACAGATTCTTGGAGTGAAAAGCTTCAATAAAACTCCTTATGAATTACTCAAAGGGAGAAAGCCAAATATAAGCTATTTCCATGTGTTTGGACACCCTCGTTTCATTTTGAATCAAAGGGATCAACTGGATAAATTTAAACCCAAAGCTGATGAAGGAGTGTTTGTTGGATATTCAGCTGTTTCAAAAGCCTACAGAGTATACAACCCCAGGAGAAAAGTGGTAGATGAATCCATCAATGTCACCTTTGAAGAGTTTGTTAATCCTTCACTTAAAGCTGATCCTGAATCAGTTTCAGGAGACTTCAACTTTGATGATCTTCTACACTCAAATGCTGAAGAAAAGGACTCTAAAGCAACCACATCATCCAGAGTGGAACCTATTAACCATAATGGACATGATGATGACTATATTGGTTCACCCTGTGAGAATTAGTGCACTGATATAGTTGACGTATCATGCCCAGAACCAATCAATGCTGATTTCCCTGAATTTTCTGCTGACGTGTTCAAACCGATGTTACCTCCCTAACAAATGAACAAGCTCAAGATATCAGTATGTCTAACAGTCATGAAAGCTGTTCTACAAGACCTGTTTTGAATGAAACTAGTGCTCAAGATACAGAGGAATCATCATTGAAACATGATCCTAAGTGGATGAGGTGTCACCCAAATGATCAAATAATAAGTGACATCAATAAAGGTGTGCTGACAAGGTGGGACAGTATTGGAAACTTTTGTATGTTTTCAAGTTTTGTGTCCCTGAGGGAGCCAAAGAAAGTTGATGATGCACTGAAAGACGTCAACTGGATCACTGCCATGTAGGAAGAGCTCAATCAGGTTGAGAGGAACAAAATATGGAAATTGGTCCCTATGCCTAAAAGTAAAACAATAATTGCCACAAATGGGTTTTCAGAAATAAAATGGATGAGCAAGGTCATGTCATTAGAAATAAAGCAAGGCTGGTTGCTCAAGGGTACATGCAAGAAGAAGGTATTGACTATGATGAAAAATTTGCTCCTATGGCCAGACTAGAATCAATTCGTTTGTTTCTGGCATATGCTACTAACAAAAGCATAAAGGTATTTCAAACGGATGTAAAGAGTGCATTTTTGAATGGTAAGCTGCAAGAAGATGTATATGTTAAGCAGCCTCCAGACTTTGAAAATGAACACCATCCAGGTTTCGTCTATAAGATGGAAAAGCACTCTATGGTCTGGAACAAGCCCCGAGAGGCTGGTATGATACTCTTATTGTTTTCCTTATGAGCAATGGATATTCTAGAGGAAAAGTGGATACTACATTGTTAATAAAGAAAGTGAAATAGGATATAAAGCTTGTTCAAATCTATGTGGATGATATTACATTCGGGTCTACTAATGAACATTATGTTTTCACTGCTCATGAAATCTAAATATGAAATAAGCATGATGGGTGAACTAACTTTCTTTCTAGGGTTACAGGTTAAATAAACCTCAAATAGAATTTTTATAAATCAAAGAAAGTATACATTAGATCTTTTAGAGAAATTTAAATTTGATTAATGCTCTCCCATCAAAACCTCAATAGCAACCAATGTTAAATTGGATGCTGATGCATGTGGCAAGCCTATTTCAGTATTAGCTTACAGAGGTATGATTGGGAGTTTGCTATATGTGACAGCTAGTAGACCCGATATAATGTTTGCTACTTGTTTATGTGCTAGGTTTCAAGCAAATCCAAAGGATCCACATCTAGCTGCTATAAAAAGAATCTTCAAATACCTAAAGGGTACACCAGGTTTAGGTCTTTGGTATCCCAAAGACTCTAGCCTTGCTCAAACTGGCTACACAGATTCTGATATTGCAGGTTGCATGCTAGATAGAAAAAGCACAACAGGTGGGTGTCAACTCCTTGGTGGAAATTTTATTAGTTGGTGCAGCAAGAAGCAGAACTCTGTTTCCACTTCTACTACTGAAACTGAGTATATTGCTGCTGGAAGCTACTGTGGGCAGATCCTATGCATGAAACATCAGCTTGAGGATTATGGTCTGGTATTTAGGAAAACCCCTATTCTGTGTGACAATACCAGTTCCATAGCCATCTCCAACAACCTTGTCTTCCATTCCTGAACAAAGCATATAGAAGTCATACATCACTTCATAAGGATCACATCCAAAAAGGTAATGTTGAGGTAACCTTTGTTCCTACAGAAGAACAGATTGCAGATATTTTCACCAAACCTTTTGATGAACATAGGTTTAATACCCTTGTATATAAGCTAGGAATGTTAAATAAAAGTGACTAAGTGTCATTGATCTTCAAAGTTTACTTGAGCAAATTTGCTAAAATCTCAAACAACAGCTTAGACAGTTCACCCCTTCTGTACATAGCTAGTTCTTTAAGGTCCCAACAGGTTTGAAAAGTAATAGGTTTGGCAAAACAACAGTTTTCAAAACTATGTGTTTCTTTAACCTGTTTCGTTGCCTAAACCAGAAACCTGCTCGCTCTGTCACTAATACAAAATGAGCCTATTGCGACATTTTGGAAACAACTTTTATATAATTAGTTGCATTTGATTCTAAAGCAAGTTTATCACACACTGATACCCCTCTTGGCAACGAGGCGTGACGTCGTGGAAACAAAGGCATAATCATAATGAACGACCTCTAAATGAGACGTTTTCGAAATACATAGATTAAAATATCGTTTTACAATCAGTACGATAATAGAGTTCACGAATAATGGAGATTAAAGAACGTGATCAAAAATAATAAGTAAACTAGTTATGCAATTAAATCTCCATGTTTGGTTTTAAAATGCTCCATACAAAAACTTGTAAATTTGACCCTTTGCCATGTATGCGGAATGTGGCCCTTAAGATCCTGAGAAAAACATGCTAAATACGTCAACATATAGTTGGTGAGCTCATAGGTTTATTCGGTAAGTAAGACATTGTATGGAAACACAAGATTTCAATGTGTTATAAAACAAAAACGAATCATATAGTTTAAGTATTAAAATAAGCCCCATGACACCGAAATTGAACTTATGAGTGCCCTTGTGGTATCCAACACCATAATACCAAGAATTGTCAAATAACTATGCATCCGTATACAATTGGCGTGACCAACCCGGATGGGGGCGTCAACCCAAATAGATCTATCCACAATATTCACGTTTACGTAGTAATTAGCGATTCATGGTTGAGGGCGGTGGTGAAGTAACAATCTTATGTAATACGAAAAATGATTCAAGTACTTGTGTCCATATAAAATAAAATGATGAACATGCATTCTCACCCCAAAATAATAAGAACAATTAAAAATTTGGCTATGAAAACTCACCGTAAAATGTGATGGCAAAATGAGCGTAAAATGAAAGTTTCGTTGATGGCTTGTGATGAACTTGATGTGTTTAACCGAGTCCTAAATGATGTGACGGACTTAATAACTCCCATAAATAATAATATGCATGTATATTGGTTTTTATGTTTTTAAATCACTCAACTTAACAAGTTTATAAATAAGACCCACTTTAAAACGTCAAGCTCCAAAACAATTTGGGCTTTGGTTTTCATAGTCATAAAACTACTATATACAAGGAATTTTTCAAAAAAAAAAACGGCCATTTTTCGAGGTGTTTAGTTAGGGAAAAGGCTCGTTAAAAACTCTATGTTGGCCATTTTTGAGCTGTTAGCTTTTTCGGTTCCCAAATACTATTTGGGGGTTCAAAAATCCGTATTAAATTATGAAAACCTTCATATATTTAGTTAAGACATAGATCTAACTTATGAAACAAGAATCAAATTTATTTCGTTATGTTTTGAAATAGTTATGATTTTTCAATGTCGGTGTAATATTTTTGCCGAAAAAATCTGGATTTCATAACCTTGAAACAACTTGTGATTCTTGTTGTTTATTCAAAAACCACATGTATAAAAGGCTATGAAACACATTTATATAACTTGTTTTCATATTATTCATGCTTTCATTATGTGTTTATATATTTATAAACACATTTGAAGAAACAAACTTTAAAACTAAAAGTTAGATGTTCATGTCTTGGTTTTTCATGAACTTTGTTGTTGTTGGTGATTATATATTATTATGCAAGACTTATATAAACATAAATGCAAGAAGTTATATGTTAGTATACCGAAAACCGTCTTTACATTGGATGGTTTGGTGTTTTGATGATCCCTACCTTATTGACCGCAACTTCTGTATTTATTATCGCCTTCATTGCTGCTTCTCCAATAGATATTGATGGTAATCGCGAACCTGTTTCTGTTTACTTACTTTGAGGTATTAGAAGCATGAAATCAAGTAGAAGTTGAAATTTTGAAAGGTTGCACCAAGAACACTTGAATTAAACTTGAAGAACACTTGGAAGAACAAAAGTTGCAAACTTTTGGCTTTGGTTGACACCTTGGCCGATTTTTTTGAGTGAAATGAGAGAGTTTTCTTGTGTTTTGGAGGTGTGAAGATGAATGGAAGTGATCTCTCTATTTATAGAGAAAATTTGGTGTTTCAAAGTGGAGGTTGAGTAAGGATTTGGATGAAATGAAAGGGTATGATGAATGAGGATTTGATGGTGATCGTGTAAGGTTGTTTTAATAAAAAAAAAGAAGTCAAACTCTATAAAGGACTACATTGAAGATATTATCATGTATTTTCATTTTTTTTATAAATGTACATAGAATGTATTCTTGTATTTTCCTTTTTATGTAAATTAATAAATACTTTTGAATGCATTTGTTTAATGAATTGTTTTGGTCTTGCATAATTAATGTTAAGTAAGAGTGTTAATGCATGATTAGTGTCACTAATAATAATTTATTATGTACTTAGTTGAATTAATCCACCGTATCGTAAATCGACCAGATTAATAAATTTGCCGTTTCATCGCATCGATGAAATTGTTTCTAATTGAGATGAATTTTCTTATGAAATTTGTTAATCACATTCATTAATTGTTAATGACTAATGATTAGGTTATAACTTGTTAATAACTACTGATTAAGTTATGATTACTAACCTGATTTTGTGCCGGTTGTTACAGTCTCCCCCTGTTAAGGGAATTTCGTCCCGAAATTTTATCGTGTATTCTCAGGGGATTTTTTAGTTGAGAAGAGGTGTGGGTATTCTTGTTTTATTTGATCTTTGCGTTCCCAGGTGAATTCTGGACCACGTCTAGAATTCCATCTGACTTTAACAATAGGAATGCGACTTTGCTTTAATCTTTTCACCTCACGGTCCATGATTTCTACCGGCTCTTCGACAAAACGAAGTTTATCATCGATATAGATTTATTCTAAAGGAATAACAAGTGCTTTAACTGACAAACACTTCTTCAGGTTTGACACATGGAAGGTATTGTGCACGCTGTTAAGCTCTAGCGGTAGGTCTAACAGATAGGCTACAGGACCAATTCTCTTCAGGGTTTTGAATGACCTGATGTAATGAGGATTCAACTTTCCTCATTTTCCAAAACGTACTACGCCCTTCCACGGCGAGACTTTCAGCAGTACTCTTTCTTCTACTTGAAACTCAAGAGACTTCTGCCTCACATCTGCATAGCTCTTCTGACGATCGCGAGTAGCTTTTAATCGATTCTGAATTTGCACTATCTTTTCGGTGGTCTCAAGTATGATCTTTGGGCCCGTGAACTTGACTATCCACAACATCGGCCCAGCAGAGAGGTGATCAACACTTCCGTCCGTATAGTGCCTCAAATGGAGCAGCCTTAAGACTCGTGTGATAGCTGTTGTTGTACGAGACTCCACTAAAGGGAAATGGGTATCCCAGCTCTTCCCGAAATCGATTACACAGGCTCTTAACATATCCTCTAGCGTTTGGATCATTATTTCACTCTGACCATCAGTCTGAGGGTGATACGCGGTACTCATGTCTAAGTTTGTACCCAAAGCTTGCTGTAATGATTGCCAAAATCTGGATGTGAATCTGATATCTCTATTTGAGATGATTGAGACAGGCACTCCATGCCTAGAGACGACTTCCTTGAGGTAAATTTGAGCCAACTTATTCATTTTGTCGGTCTCTTTAATCGGTAGAAAGTGCGCGGACTTTGTAAGGCAGTCGACTATTACCCAAATTGTATCATACCCACTTGATATCTTTCCCAGTTTTGTTATGAAGTCCATGGTTATCCGTTCCCACTTCCATTGGGGAATCTCTGGTTGTTGCAACAACCAAGATGGTTTCTGATGTTCTGCCTTAACTTTGGAGCACGTTAAGCACTTGCTAACATATGTGGAAATGTCAGCCTTCATGTTAGGCCAACAGTACAGCTCTTTGAGATCATGATACATCTCATCGAATCTCGGGTGAACAGCGTATCTTGATTTGTGTCCTTCATCCATAACCAGCTTTCTTACTCCATCAAAGCTAGGTAACCAGACTCTATTCATGAAATATCGATTCCCATTAGCCCTTATCTCAAACTGTTTATCTATTCTTCTCAGAACTTCATTCTTAATATTTTCTTCCCTAACAGCTTCTACTTTCGCATCATGAATTAAGGAAGGAAGGTTTGGCTGTATGGTCATCACTAGGTCTCGTACTCTTAATGGCTTAGCTCATTCTTTTAGGCTCAGGGCGTCTGCAACCACATTAGCTTTCCCCGGGTGATAGTGAATCTCACAGTCGTAATCACTTAATAGCTTCATCCAACGACGCTGCCTCATATTCAACTCCTTCTAGTTCAAGATATGTTGAAGACTCTTATGATCCGTGAATACAGTACACTTCGTACCGTACAGGTAATGTCTCCAAATTTTAAGGGCAAAAACTAATGCTCCTATCTCCAAGTCGTGTGTTGTGTAATTCACCTCGTGAACCTTCAGTTGTCGTGAAGCGTAGGCTATGACCTTATCCTTCTGCATTAACACACAACCCAACCCATTGTGTGAAGCATCACAGTAAACTACAAAGTTCTCGCTTCCTTCGGGTAGGGACAAAATAGGCGCGCTGCACAACTTGTGCTTCAATAACTGGAATGTTGCCTCCTGGTCATCACCCCAATCATACTTAACGTCCTTTCGGGCCAGTTCTGTTAGAGATCCGACGATCTTTGAGAAATTTTCGATAATCGCCTATAATATCCAGCAAGACCTAGGAATTGGCGTATCTTCGTGGGGGTTGTAGGAGTTGCCCAATTCTTGATGGCTTCGATTTTTGTAGGGTCAACCTGATTCCTTTACTGTTCATCACATCACCGAGGAATTTTACTTCTCTTGCCAAAACTTGCACTTTGAAAGTTTGGCATATAGTTGTTCTTTTTCCAACAACTCCAAAATTAGCTTCAAATGTCGCTCAAGCTCCTCCTTGTTTCGTGAGAAGATTAAGATTTCATCTATGAATACAATCACAAACTTGTCTAGGTACGGTTGACACACCCAATTCATAAGGTCCATGAATACGGCTGGCGCATTGGTCATTCCAAATGGCATCACTTGGAACTCACAAAGACGGTACTGGGTTCTGAAAGCTGTCTTGGGAATATCCTCCTCGCGAACTTTGACCTGATGATAACCAGACCTTAGATCAATCTTCGAATAGAAGCTCGACCCTTGGAGTTGGTCAGACAGGTCATCGATCCTTGGGAGAGGGCATCGATTCTTTATGGTCAGCTTATTTAGTTCCCGATAGTCGATACACATCCGGAAAGTTCCGTCCTTCTTCTTTACAAACAAACCGGAGCTCCCCAGGGTGAGGAACTCGGTCTAATAAATCCTTTATCCAAAAGCTCCTGCAGCTGATTGGACAGTTCTTGCATTTCCGATGGGGCTAAACGGTATGGAGCTCGTGCCACTGGTGCCGCCCCTGGCACTAAGTCGATTTGGAATTCGACTTGTCTTGATTGCGAGAGACCACACAGGTCTTTTGGAAAGTCGTTTGGGTAATCACGGACTACAGAAATATCATCGAGCCGCTTCTCCTTCGGCTCCTTTTCCGTCACGTGGACTAGGATTGCTTGGCAACCCTTTCGCAGACACTTCAGGGTCCTTAGACAAGAAATGATGCTTACTTTGGTGTTTCTCTGTTCGCCTTGGATAATTAGGACCTTTTTGTTGGCTAAGGGTATTCGCACCATCTTCTTATCGCACACGATTTCCACACGGTTCTTCGATAACCAGGCCATGCCTATAACTACGTCAAAACTTCCCAGTTTGACGAGCAATAAATCTATTTCGAATTGTTGACCTACTAGTTCTAAGGAACATCCTCGAATTATGTTATTCGTTTTCGGTGTCTTACCGTCAGCAACCTATATAGCATACGTGGCACTTAATGGGGTAAGAGTGACATTTATCTGCTTACTAAACTTAGTGGATATATAGCTCCTATCAGCACCGGTATCAAACATAATAAAAGCATAAGTGTTGTTGAGAAGAAACGTACCCGTGACCACATCGGGATTCTGTCTTGATTACCCACTGCCCATGACAAAAGCTCTTCCTTGAGCTCCCCCGACATTCTTCAACTTTGGGCAATCCTTTTTGAAATGCCCAGCAACTCCACACTCAAAACACCCTTTTTGAGATCCGTTGCTGGTGCCGGGATTGGAAGCTCTGCGATCCTTTGTTAGATGACCTTGTCTCTTACACTTGCCACAGGGATTCTAACACTATCCGTTGTGATGATAATTGCACTTGTTGCAATAGGGTTTGTTGCCAGTGTAGCTTTTCTTTGATTCAGACCTAGCTACGTAGTCCTTGATGGTCTCCTGCTTCTTTTGTCGGTTCCCCGAGTTCTTTCCTGAGTGGTCCTCCCATTTCCGCTTGTGGTCATTAGACTTTGCAACTGTTGCCCCCTGACGTACTACTTGATCCATCAAGTTATGTGCCATACGAATGGCATTCTGAATCGTCGTTGGGTTTGAAGAGGTCACATTTCCTTGGATATGAGGAGTGAGTCCCCAGATGTATCGCTCGACCCTTTTTTATTCCGGAGTGACCATTTCGGGGCATAGCAAGCTCAGCTCATGGAAACGGTTTGTATACCCAGCAATATCCGTTCCTTTCATCGTCAAATTCCAAAACTCAGACCCCATCTTTTGGAGCATGCTTCTCGGACAATATTCATCCGTCATCATCCTCTTCAAATCAGTCCATGGGAGTAGATATGCCGTGTCGATCCCGACAGACTGCACATATGAGTTCCACCACGTAAGGGCTCCATCCTGAAGCGTATGAGTGGCGAACTTCACGTTGTTTTCTTCAGTGCAGTTGCTGACTCTGAATACGGACTCCAGTTTCTCAAACCATCGAGTAAGGCCAACGGTACCTTCCATGCCATTGAAATACCTGGGTTGGCAGCCTAGGAAGCCTTTGATGCTGTAACCCCGTGGGTTATTTTCTGCTCGTACAACAACTCTACTACTTCCGGATCCATTTTGGGAGTTGCTTTCAAGAGCTGCGATGGCATCAGCTACCCTTTGAGCTACCAGTCGCTCGATTTCTGCGCTGTTCATCCTTCGTGGTGGCATGATCTTGAATTTTAGAGAAAATTAACACGGTGTAAGAAGATAAGTCTACGGGTTTAAATTTTTATAAGGCATATAGTCATACTACATATCATCAACACAAATTTATAATAAACTTAATTTTTCATTAAACATTACTTGATATATAATATTATACAACATGGGGTCGGGGTTTCCCCGAAAAATTTCAAGCCTTAACTAAACTAGGAAATCCACTAAATTGCACGTACAAATGCTATAACTACAATAATAAGGAAGCACTAGGTGTGAGATGTCTCGAGGTCTCTCTCTACTCCAGATTGCTGAGCCACTGTGCTAGTGTGGCGTTGCGTGCCTCGCACTCCGCTTGACGTTGTCGGAGTTCATTCATCACATCCTGCTGAATTGATTGAACATGCTGATTGGCCCAGTAAATGTTGGTATTTTGCAGCTGTTCCTGCTCAAGTCTAGTCGTAACCTCCCCGACCTCTTGACTGAGTTGCCTCAGTCGAAGGTCGTGCCTTGCGACCCTTGCCACAAGTAGCGATACAGTCTGGGCTGCGGGTTCTTGGGTGAGAGATGGGGTCGGGTCGGAGGATAGTCCTCCGATTTCAAATTGGGAGGGGATTCCCTCCTCCAGCCTCCATTCCTGGAGGGTGTCTGGCATCCAACTCCAACGCCGGGCATCTACTCGTAGCCGTTGCGGCGGCTTGGCTGAGGGACTGGGATAGACTCTCGTCGAGGCATTATGACCCTTTTTCGTGCGGTGAACTTCATAAGGGGCCCATTCGGATGTGGGCGATAAGCTTTGTAGGATGGGACTTGGGGGTGATAAGGTATGTACGAAGGGGCCACCGGAGATGGTGGATCCTCCTCGGATGGTTCTCCCCATCCGCTAAAGGGTTCTTCCTCCTCTATGGGTTCTTCCTCAGAGGGGTCTCCTGACTCGATAAAAATCTCGGTGTCCTCTTGGTCCATGGGTACATACTCGTCCTCGGAATATGAGAGAATAATGATCGTATTGTTCGACATTTTCTGAAATCAGGGTTCATATATAATTGTTTTAGTTACTCGCAAAATGTTTTAGTTTTCTTGGATCAATAAAGTTTAGTTGTCGCAATTATAGTCTAGGGTATTAATGCAACCTAGTTCACTATAACCATGGCTCTGATACCAATCTGTCACACCCCGATACCCCATTTGGCAACGAGGCATGATGTCGCGGAAACAAAGGCATAATCATAATGAACGACCTCTAAATGAGACGTTTTCGAAATACATAGATTAAAATATCGTTTTACAATCAGTACGATAATAGAGTTCATGAACAATGGAGATTAAAGTACATGACAAAAAATAATAAATAAACTAGTTATGCAATTAAATCTCCATGTTTGGTTTTAAAATGCTCCGTGACTCCCAAAAACTTGTAAATTCGACCCTGTGCCATGTATGCGGAATGTGGCCCTTAAGATCATGAGAAAAACATGTTAAATACGTCGACATAAAGTTGGTGAGCTAATAGGTTTACTCGATAAGTAAGACATTGTATGGAAACACAAGATTTCAGTGAGTTATAAAACAAAAACGAATCATATAGTTTAAGTATTAACATAAGCCTCATGACACCGAAACTTAACTTATGAGTGCCCTTGTGGTATCCAACACCATAATACCAAGAATTATCAAATATTTATGCATTCGTTTACAATTGGCGCGACCAACCCGGATAGGGGCGTCAACCCGAATAGATCTATCCACAATATTCACGTTTACGTAGTAATTAACGGTTCATGATTGAGGGCGGTGGTGAAGTAACAATCTTATGTAATACGAAAAATGATTCAAGTACTTGTGTCCATATAAAATAAAATGTTGAACATGTATTCTCACCACAAAATAATAAGAACAATTAAAAATGGGGCTATGAAAACTCACCGTAAAATGTGATGGCAAAATGAGCGTAAAATGGAAGTTTCATTGATGGCTTGTGATGAACTTGATGTGTTTAACCGAGTCCTAAATGATGTGAGGGACTTAATAACTCCCATAAATGATAATATGCATGTATCTTGGTTTTTATGTTTTTAATCACCCAACTTAACAAGTTCATAAATAAAACCCACTTTAAAACGTCAAGTTAATATATATAATTTTCCAGCTTTTACCGAGGTTTTTCGGCCTATTTTTTGGCTGTTTTTGACCAAGCTCCAAAACGATTTGGGCTTTGGTTTTCATAGTCATAAATCTACTATATACAAGGAGTTTTTCAAGGAAAAATCGGCCATTTTTTGAGGTGTTTAGGTTAGGGAAATGCTCATTAGAAACACTATGTTGGCCATTTTTGAGCTGTTAGACTTTTCGCTTCCCAAATACTATTTGGGGGTTCAAAAATCCGAATTAAATTATGAAAACTTTCAAATATTTAGTTAATAAATTGATCTAACTTATGAAACAAGAATCAAATCATTTCGTTAAGTTTTGAAATAGTTATGATTTTTCAATGTCGGTGTAATATTTCTTCCGAAAAAATCCGGATTTCATAACCTTGAAACAACATGTGATTCTTGTTGTTTATTCAAAAACAACTTGTATAAAAGGCTATGAAACACATTTATATAACTTGTTTTCATATTATTCATGCTTTCATTATGTGTTTATATATTTATAAACACATTTGAAGAAACAAACTTTAAAACTAAAAGTTAGATGTTCATGTCTTGGTTTTTCATGAACTTTGTTGTTGTTGGTGATTATATATTATTATGGAAGACTTATATAAACATAAATGCAAGAAGTTATATGTTAGTATTTACTTACTTTCAGGTATTAGAAGCATGAAATCAAGTAGAAGTTGAAATTTTGAAAGGTTGCACCAAAAACACTTGAAATAAACTTGAAGAACACTTGAAAGAACAAAAGTTGCAAATTTTTGGCTTTGTTTGACACCTTGGCCGATTTTTTTGAGTGAAATGAGAGAGTTTTCTTATGTTTTGGAGGTGTGAAGATGAATGGAAATGAGCTCTCTATTTATAGAGAAAATTTGGTCTTTCAAAGTGGAGGTTGAGTTAGGATTTGGATGAAATGAAAGGATATGATGAATGAGGATTTGATGGTGATAGTGTAAGGTTGTTTTAATAAAAAAAAAGAAGTCATACTCTATAAAAGGACTACCTATGGGCAGATTTTTGAAGATATTATCATGTATTTTTATTTTTTTTTATAAATGTATTTAGATTGTATTCTTGTATTTCTCTTTTTATGTAAATTCATAAATACTTTTGAATGCATTTGTTTAATGAATTGTTTTAGTCTTGCATAATTAATGTTAAGTAATAGTGTTAATTCATGATTAGTGTCACTAATCATAATTTAATTATGTAATTAGTTGAATTAATCCACCGTATCGTAAATCGATCAGATTAATAAATTTGTCGTTTCATCGCACCGATAAAATTGTTTCTAATTGAGATGAATTTTCTTATGAAATTTGTTAATCATATTGATTAATTGTTAATGACCACTATTTAGGTTATAACTTGTTAATAACTACTGATTAAGTTATGATTACTAACCTGATTTTGTGCCGGTTGTTACAAAGTTTAAAAAAATAAAGGTTAAAAGGTTACAAATTTGATTGAAAATGACAACATTTATAAGAAAGGTTGCATTTGTTATAGGTTAAAGGTAACTTTATTTTAAAAGATTGCATATGTCTAAAGTAAATGCAACTTTTTTTTTTAAAAGTTACATCTAATTAACATGTGATTGTAATTTTTTTTATTTTTTCTTTAAAATAATATATATAACTATTTTACATTGTCAACCTTTTCATTCGATTAATATTATTTATTGCTAATCTATTTATCCAAATATCAATATAAATAATTTCATCATTAAAATATTACAATTATTTTATATATATAATTGTTCTTTTTTCCTAAAACCAAACCCGATTTGAAATAAATAGCAGGGGTTAAACAAAAAAGGCACGTCTCTTCTTTTCATTCTCCCGCCCCATTCACTTCCCAAATTTTCATGTCCCCTCACAAGTTCCTCCCTCAGTCCCTCATAACCCTAGAAACAAATGCAGGCCACCATCACCATGTCTCCTCTCCTTCCTGCTCTCGTACCAGACCACCACGATTCTTCATCTTCTTCCCTCTTTCTCCAGCTAGATACCATCACCGTACACTGCATCAATTTCATCTTCCTCTCTCTAGCTACCACCATCTGTTTAAACAAATGTAAGTGACCATAGCTGCTCTCCTAAGTTATAACCCGCGATCTGCTCCTTTTATATTTATTCAATATCTTCTCCCCTCTATAGATCTTCTTTATTCGATTCAGTTTAAAGAACTGTCTACAAGCATCTGGAAGTCAAAACTACCAATTTCGTGAACCTTTGAAGTCTCCAAGGTAACCATTACATATTTATTTTAGATCAGGACTTGTTTAATTTAGTAAAACAAGACTTGTTTTCTCAATTCCCATTTAGTAAAAACAGGACTTGTTGTTGTGCTTACTTTGTTGGTGACTGATTTTAAGTAGTTTGTACTTTGAATTTCATGGTCTAGACTGCTTCTAGTGATGTTACTACTTGGATGTGGCTGGCATTAATTGATGGCTCTTTTTCATAGTAGCCAGTGTTTTTGCTGTTCAACAATTTTTATATATAGATGATTTGTAGGTACTGGACAATAATTGAACTTGTTTAACTTATATAGTTGTTAGTTACAGTTAGAGCATAAATGTATAATATTATACACAATGAAGTTATGCCTGGTAATTACAAGTAATGAAGTTTAAATCAATTTTTAGTTCTAGTTATTAAGTGTTATTCTTAAAATACATGTTAAATGGTGGGTTGTATTGAAAGCATTTTGACAATTTATGATCAGTATGGAGTTGGAATACTTGTGAAAGAGTATGCGTCACATTAGTGGCAGCTACATGACAACATCTGGATTCTGGTTCTAGAGGTAATGTACCAGCGGTGTTGACGACTACTTTTCTTGTTGATAGGAGGCCCTGAGTTAGCAATTTGTTAAGTCTTCGAGTTCGTTCCTCTTTTGACCAATAACACTTATTTAATTTCATGAATGTATAAATATTCATGTCACACACTTTATACTTTCATACACTCATAATATATATATACACATATATATATATATACACACATATATATATATACACATATATATATATATACATATATATATATATATATATATACATATATATATATATATATATATATATATATATATATATATATATATATATATATATACATATATACATACACACACACACAGATATATATATATATATATATATCTGTGTGTGTGTGTGTGAAACTAGAAGATTGATGCTACTGTTTCTGCACACACATTATGCATTGCACACCCACACATATATGCATTTTTTTTCTGTTTTTGCACACATATAACCCACGATGCTTACACATACATGTGCTTAACTTATTTGTGTATGAATGTATGTATATTACTGTCATATTCACACACTGCTGGCTATTCTGATCATATATAGGTTTTATTGGTGCTGACCACAACCCATAGAACACACACACGCCTACACACAAAGCTGCACATATATATTTATGTTGTGTGCTGGCATGTACTATCGTTTTCGTCACACACAAGCAAACATGGCTGCTGCACACATGTATATGTATCTATATATGGATGTCGTTTCTACTACTTTATTCATCACACACGCAACTTGACTCATATTAAAATGACATAAATTGTTGCTATGCATTACACATCCGAGTTCTATATGAAATAGACTAGAAATGCTGCTGTTTCTTTATTACACAATCACACACATCAGAGACTTGGGCTGCACACACATTCAAGATTTAATAAAAGAGAAGGAAAGGTTGTTGTACTGTCCAGACCACATCCGAGACTCAATAATCAAAAAGGAATGCTGCTACTAATATTTCTTGACATCATCACAGCACACATCGGAGAAATATACAAAACCGGACAAAGGAACTGTAGGTCCCTAGAGGTTCCCAAAGTATATAGCTTTAAGCTGTAGAGGGGGGGGGGGGGTGAATACAGCTATTTAAAACTACACACAATTTTCTCAATGTTTGTATGTATTATTAACAAATGTTAATTACAAACAAGCTTGAATGCGGAAATGTTCAAGCTGAGATGACAGATACAACAGAATATTCACTAGTATAAGACAGACTCAAACTAGTTAACAATGAATACACTCACTAAAGCACTCACTGTGTTTACAAGACTCAGAGGAACAGCTTATGTAGAACAGCTTAGACACAAAGAAACTGTATTACACAATCAGACTTGCATGCATGAAAAACACACTTGCACGTTCACTCTTGGTTTCAGCACTTAGCTTATTTTGGCTTGCTTATTCTTTCTGACCTTAAAAGCTTCCTTTTATACTCTCTCAGAGGATCTAAGAGAAACTTCTTCATTGGACGGAATGAAAAAGGAGAAGTCTTGTTTGAAAAGACAACATAACTTTTCTGCACTTTTCTGAAAAGCAGACTTGTCTTCATATGTGCAGAACTTTTGTCTTTTCACTTTGTCTACTGTTGCATTGCCTTTAACTAATTTAGGAATGTCAACTTTGCGTCTTTCTTCCTTGTAAAGGCCTATTTTGATATAAGAAAAAGGTCTGTCACCCTTTTTCAAATAACCTTTTATCTTCATGTTACAGAACAGCGTGGGCAGGCTGAGCAGTTCTGTTTTCCACTTTGTCTTCGACTTTGTATACTGATCTTGCAGTAAAAAAAAATACATGATGACTTGGAAACGTATTCCATAAAGTGTTTAGCCTTTTCACAAAGAACAGGTTCTGTTCACAAAAAACAGAACACTTGAAAAATGCCCAAGCTGCTCACCAGTGTAGAGCAGCGTAGACAGTTTATGTCCAGCCTGTTCAACAGACAGAGCAGCTTGGACAAACTGTCTTAGTTGCAACATATGCAACACATAGAACAGCTTTTGGCTGATATTGCAAATCATTTTCAGGTTTCAATAAGGCATATAACAGGCCTTAATTTCAACCTTCAAAAGCATCAACAGGTTTGATTAGAAATCTCCCCCTCAGATGTAGAACAGGTTTGACTGAGGCCTTTTTGTGCCTAACAATCTCCCCCTATTTGCAATAACCAGTTTAAGCTGGCCTTATCAAAAATCACTATATATTTTTACAGTACATTTGCTGAAATAAAATTACAACATCAACATAATGTAAAAGATCAGTTTATATATACACTGATTTTTGATTACATCAGAACAACACATGTTCTTACAAAAGTACAACTGATGTACTGATGTATATTACAACTAATGTAAACTGAAATTACAACAAATGTAAATAAAGTACAACTGATGTACATTGGACTGTTTTAGTTGGGAGTAAATAATGGTAAGCATGTCCAACTGATGGACAGCTTCCATTCTTCACCTACCCATATGGTAGATGGACTTCACTGGACTGCAGATGGCATTCCTTGTTTGAATCTTCTTTCAAGTTCTTCCCTCGTTTCTTCCATTTCTTCAATTTCAACTCTGAGAAACATAAAGTTAGAATCTTGAAGCTCACCTCTGTTGTAAAATCCTTTCAGCTCATCCCAGATGGCTGCTCTCCATAAGCTGGACTGTCTGAAGGAGGAAGCAATTCTGAAGGCTGCTAGCTGCTTAAGACCAACTTTATGTAGGTCTGAAGCTCTTTGAAAACATTTCTTTTGAGACAGGGGATCTACAAAAAATGCCCCTAACTCAGGCTCTTCAATTACTTTGCCATCTTCAAATTCTACTCCTTCAGGCAGACTGTGGTCAACTCCTTTAATTTCCATAGCATAATCTCCTTGTTCAATCATTATAAGGAGTTCTTCCAGCTCTGTGTCCTTCTTAGTTCTCCTGGCCTTTATTTTAGGATGTGTCACAAAGACACCTTCACTTACTTCTTTAGATATCAGGCCGAGGTCCTTTACTCTTTCCATCAATCTCTTGACCTATGCCCTGATTTCCTTAGCCGTTTCTGACCTTGATTCACTCAGGGCAACTGCCAGCTCAATCCATTCCCTGTACCCCATCTGGGCTACATCAGTGTGGTCATAGGTTTCCAATTCTGGGCCTGTTGCACCCATTCTTGTTATTTTTAGCTTCCACTGACTGCCTTTCCTTGATACAGGGACAGCTTTGACAATTGCTTCCTTGGCTAGTCTTCTTTCAGCAACATCATGAAACTTTTTCTTTGCCAAGTTGTCAAAGTGATATTGAGCTCTTGCATGGGGCACTGTAGATTTAGTCACAGAGACCTGAGTACCTTTTTCTACTTCCTTTTCCTTCTCCCCTGCTGACCCCTTAGCAGCTTCCAATATTTTCTTTTGCACTTCCAGAGTAGACATTTTAATTTTCTTTGCTTCTTGAAGTGCAAAAGCTTTGGCAGCTTTGGCAGATTCTTCTTCTTTTCTAAGCACTTCCAGGGCTTGAAGCTGTTCTTCTCTGAACTCAAAATACTTGTCCATAGGAAGACCCATTTCTTTAGCCCTGGCTTTGTGAAATTGATCTTCTGCTTGTTTCTGCTGTATGGGATCATCTTCTGCTATTCCTTTTCCTTTAGCCGCTGTAGTGGTAGCAGACTCAGGAATTTCCTCTTCTTCTTCTTCTTCTTCTTCTTCTGTTAAAATTAGATGCCTTCTTTTACTGCTGGGCCTGTCCTCAGAGATAAATTCCTCCCCCTTAGACTGAGCAGGGTTTGGAGAGACAGTCTGAGTAGGCAGAGCAGCTTGAGAGGCACCTTCAGCTGTACCTGTTTCAAAAATTCCTGGCTGACCAGTTTGGGTTGCAGACACTGGTATCTCCTTAGGAGAAGAAGTTTTCTCCCCCTTAGACTTAGTCTTCGAGGCAGATGACTTCTCCCCCTTTGAAGGAGATGAAGCAGCGACTTCAACACCTGGTCTGCCTGAAGACACAAAGTCAGCAGGCTTCACAGCAGGTTTAACAGAAGGTTTAGGACCAACAAGGCTAGTCACTAAGAAAGCCAAGTTATCCTTCACCTCTGTAAGCTGGGAAAGACAGGTCTGAAGAGAAGAGGAGTGGGAATCAGCAAGGGAGGTTAGCTTTACAATATTTTCCCTATCAGACGCTGTGAACAGCAGAGTTTGCAGCTGTGCAAGATGAAGTTCTAGAGAATCTTGCACATCAGCAAGATCTGATGACACAGAGTTTGAAAGGGAGCCAATGAGAGTTTGTAAGCTAGCCAGAGTGGCGGGAAGAGTAGAGTTGCAAGAAGTAAGAAGAGATGACAGCTGTTGAGAAAGGGCTGTCATTGAGGACACAGAGTCCTGTTGCATGGAAAGAATAGAGGAGAGGGATGTGGACACATGTTGCAGCTGAGCAGTGAGTGCTAACAGCTGTGGAGAGTGATCAGGTTGTGGAGTGGTAGGGAAAGAGGCTTTGAACGAATCAAAGAACCCCTGAAGCTGTGCAGGCACAGAGTCTGATATGATAGAGGGGAGAGAAGACAGAGAGGATTCTATAGAATTAACTTTGTTGGTCAGCAATGAAAGCTGATCCTTCAAAGGCAGGTCTTTAGGAGATGGAGGGGTATGGGTAGACTGTTTTGAGTGGGTAGATGGAGAAGATGATGATGAGGTTGGTGTTTGAGGATGAGATGGAGAGGGAAAAGAAACTTTTGAAAGAAGCTCCATAGCCTGGGCAAAAGTGAGATGGCCCAGGGTGGAGGGGTCAAATTGTCCTTCAGCAGCGGCTGTAGCTGCATCACCAGGAGAGGGGTTCGATGTGGAGGGCCTTTAGATGCTTCTTGTGCTGCAACATCCTCATGAAGAACAGTGGTGATTCCCTCTGCAGTGCCTTGGTTTAAAAGAACCTCATCATTGGGAGATGGGATATGCATTTCAACATCAGCAGTGGTGAAACCTGCTGATGGAGTTTGCATGGAGGCAGCAGCCTCACCAGAGGGATGGTGTGATCCCTGAGGTTCATCAGCAGTGGATGTTGGTCCCTCAGCAGCTGTTTGGTGTAGAACAGCTGTATCATGGGGAGCAGAAGATTGAGGCTGAGCTGCTGATTGGTCTATACCAGCAGCGTGGGCACCTCGTGCAGACTCAGGGTGTGAGGAGATTTTAGTGGGGGACAGTGTGGACACAGTATGGAGTGGAGAGGACTCCTGTCTTTCAATATCCTCAGCCTGTTGGGAGGCTGGGATAGTTAATGTAGGTATCTCTATTTGTACAACTGGCTCATGTTGGGAGGAACCAGAGGGTCTAGGCTGACTCTAGGTAGACTCAGATTGGAGTGAAGCAGGCTCCAAATGAGCTGAACCTTCTCCCAAAATAGGAGAGGCAGCAGGGGTTGCTTCTTTTTCAACTGAACCCCTGTTGAGAGGGAGCAGAGGAGGTGGTTCTTTGGGCTGATTTCTTTTTGGAGAGGGATTTTCTGTGATAGAGGATGGATGGAGTGGGTGATTGTGGAGAGGAGAGAGGATCTGTTTGGACAGGGTGTGAGACTGGGTCAGGAACAGTGGGGCTGGCCTGTTCCATGGTCTCTTGTGCCACAGAGGCACCAGCCACTAAGGCTTCAGGCTCAACAAATGAACCAGGGTGAGGAGTCTGCTCCTCCTCAGCCACAGAGGCTAAAGGAGCAGACTTAGTCTGAGCTGACTTGGCCTTCTTTTTCACAGGCCCAGCTTCAGCAGTTGCCAGGGTCCTCTTAACAAGTTTGGACCTGGCTTTGGATTTTCTGGCGGGAGCAGCAACTTCTGGATCGACCCTCACATCAGAGGGTCCTTCCACCAAACCTAACAACCTCCTCATTGGTGTGGATAGAGGAGGCTCATTTTGAAGTACAGGAGTATGAAAAATTCTATTCCCTAAGACAGGGAATGCAGCAGACTTAAGTAAGGGCTGAGAGTTGTATAGTTGCTCACCACAAACATGGCTGAAAATGAGACTTAGAAACCTGGGATAACGGACAGCAGCTGGTCTTGGCTCTTGCTGCACCAGGTTCCTCAAGTTCACAAAGATCCACTTAGCCATATCAAGGGTAGTCCCATCCACTAGGTGTAGGACTAATGGAACTTCATCTCTACTCAGTTGGTCAAATGATCCAACTTTGCTGCTGAAGCTCATCATCACCGAAGCAAACAGAAAGCTGTAGGTAGGAGACAAATCCTTCCTGTACAATGTTGCTCCAATTTTGGGTTCTGCTACACCACAGAAGCGTAGCAGATTTCCCATTTGCTCGTTCTCAGGCTGGGGCAGATCATATGACTCAGCAACAGGCAGATGAAGAACCTCCCTCAGAAGACCAGCAGTTATCTCAATGGTTTGAGTCCCATTAAGAATAGTCCCTTTGATGACTGTGGTGTTGGGGTTGTAAGAACAGGTGTACCAGAACTCATACACCATCTCCTGGTACAGGACACCAGGAGTTGCAGTCATAGCATAGTTCAACGGATGAACTTGCAGAAACTCCACCATTTGATCGTAACCTTTCCCCACATAGTTTTTGGGGATAGTAAGGTTTGCAACGTAGTTTGTGGGTTTGATGGTCAGCATTGTGGTGACTGATGAGTGTTTGACAACATCATCACCAACGAATACTGGAAGAAAGGGATTAGGTCTGTGAGCCATTTGGAGAGTTTTGAGGTTTTGAAGAAGCAAAAGACACTTAGTCGATTTTTAGGGTTCTTGAGGATTTCTGGAAATGATGAGGAAGATGAAACAGTAGTTTGGTATTTATAGGATTTGAATGTGAGTGTGTATGAGAGAGAAGATTTTGGGCGGTTTGATTTGTAAAAGTCGTTAACGGAAAATGGAACGGTTGTCCATGTCAGACCACTTGAGTCCTTTTTAATCACTTACACACGTAATCCACATTATCCGCAGTAATTAAGTTAAATAAAACATTAATTAAGTAACTTAAGTTTGAAGAAAGGTAATTAAAGTTTTTGGTCTAAGCTGTGGGTCAACTCTGTGATGACCAAAGTCTTCACAAGCTGTTCAATTTTCAAGCTGTTCATTTTTCAAGCTGTTCCTCCAGCCTGCTCTCTTTTGTAAGAGCAGGTTGTGTTCAGTAGGTGAACAGGTTACAAGAGAAAAACTTGTAAGACAGTGTGAAGAAATGAACAGGTTGAGGATTGAACCATCAGAGCAGGCTGGACGAATAAACTGATTTTGTTCAGCCTGTTGTATGCTCAAGCTGTTCAAGTTTTTCAGACAAATGACTAAGTACAGAACATGTATAACCTGTTCTGTCTAAGCTGTTCTGAGAAACTTGAGCAGTGTGAAACATACAGCTTTTTAGACCTTTGAGAAACACTTAGTCACTCTTGTTTAACATGCCCAGCTTGCTGACAAGGTAATTAAACCTCGTTTCATCCAGAGGTTTGGTGAAAATGTCTGCAAGCTGTTCATTTGTGGAAATAAAACTTACTTCCATATTACCTTTCTGAATGTGATCCCTGATGAAGTGATGTCTGACTTCAATGTGCTTTGTTCTTGAATGAAATACTGGATTGTTGGAGATAGCTATGGCATTTGTGTTATCACACAGAATAGGAATTTTCCTATACACAAGACCATAATCTTCAAGCTGATGCTGCATCCACAGAATCTGTCCACAACAGCTTCCAGCAGCAATGTACTCAGCTTCAGCAGTAGAAGTAGACACAGAGTTCTGCTTCTTGCTACACCAACTTATCAACTTTCCACCAAGGAGTTGACATCCACCTGTTGTGCTTTTCCTGTCTGAAGATTCTTTTAACAGCAGCTAGATGAGATTCCTTTGGATCAACTTGGAACCTAGCACACAGACAGGTAGCAAACATAATATCAGGTCTACTAGCAGTTAAGTACAGCAAGCTCCCAATCATGCCTCTGTAAGCTGTTACTGAAACAGCTTTGCCACTGGCATCAGCATCCAATTTTACATTGGTTGCCATTGGGGTTTTAATAGGAGAACTTTGATCAAATTTGAACTTTTTCAAAAGATCTAAAGTGTACTTTCTTTGATTTATAAAAATTCCAGTTGAGGTTTGTTTAACCTGTAATCGTAAAAAGAAAGTTAGTTCTCCCATCATACTCATCTCATACTTGGATTTCATGAGTAAGGAAAAATTCTTGCACAACTGCTCATTAGTAAAACCAAATATTATGTCATCCACATAAATTTGAACAAGCATAATATCAGACTTCACCTTCTTTATGAACAGTGTGGTATCCACTTTACCTCTGGAATACCCATTGCTCATAAGGAAATCAGTAAGAGTGTCATACCAGGCTCTAGGTGCTTGTTTGAGACCATAGAGAGCTTTGTCCAACTTATAGACAAAACCTGGATGTTGTTCATTTTCAAAACCTGGAGGCTGCTTGACATAAACTTCTTCTTGCAGCTTCCCATTCAAAAATGCACTCTTCACATCCATTTGAAATACCTTAATGCTCTTATGAGCAGCGTAGGCTAGATACAAACGAATTGCTTCTAGCCTGGCCACTGGAGCAAATGTTTCATCATAATCAATTCCTTCCTCCTGTCTGTAGCCCTGAGCAACCAGTCTTGCCTTATTTCTAATGACATGACCTTGCTCATCCATCTTATTCCTAAAAACCCATTTAGTGCCAATTATAGTTTTACCTTTAGGAGCAGGGACCAGCTTCCATACCTTGTTTCTCTCAAACTGATTGAGCTCTTCTTGCATGGCAGTGATCCAATTGGCATCTTTTAATGCTTCATCAACCTTCTTTGGCTCCATTAGTGAAACAAAGCTAGAGAACATACAAAAGTTCCCTAAGCTGTCCCACCATGTTTGTATCCCTTTGTTGATGTCACCAATTATTTGATCATTGGGGTGACACCTGATCCACTTAGGATCATTTTTCAATGATGATTCACCTGAGTTGTTAACATCTTCAGCAGGTCCTGTTGAACAATTCTCAAGATTTTCAGACACACTGTTGAACATATCAGCAGAGGAACTGGGAAAATCAGCATTGATAGGTTCAGGACATGCAGTTGTAATTAAGTCAGCACATTTATTCACACAGGATGTATTGACATAATCATCATCATGTCCATCATGATTAACAGGTTCCACACTGGGTGTAGTGGAAGCTTTTGAGTCCTCTTCATTGTTTGAATGCATCAGATCATCAAAGTTAAGTTCTCCTGAAACTGATTCAGGAACAGCTTTGGTGAAAGCATTCTTGGACTCTTCAAAGGTGACATTGATAGATTCATCTATCACCTTTCTTTTGTTGTTGTATACTCTGTAGGCTTTTGAGATAGCAGAGTAGCCAACAAACACACCATCATCAGCTTTAGGTTCAAACTTTGTCAGTTGATCCCTCTGATTCAGAATGAAGCAGGGACACCCAAACACATGGAAGTAACTGACATTTGGTTTCCTTCCTTTGAGCAGCTCATAAGGAGTCTTGTTCAACCTTTTTACCACTAAGGATCTGTTTTGAGTGAAGCAGGCAGTGTTGACAGCTTCAGCCCAGAATGATGAAGGTAAACCTGATGCACACAGCATGGTTCTAGCAGCTTCAATAAGAGTTCTGTTTCTCCTTTCAGCAACTCCATTTTGTTGTGGAGTTCTTACAGCTGAAAAGTTTTGAGTAATTCCTTTCTCTTCACAGAAGTCTTCAAGAGTACTGTTTCTGAATTCAGTACCATGATCACTTCTAAGCTGCTTCACTTGAGCAGAGTTCAGCATCTCCATCTTTTTCACAAATCCAATAATTTCTCTAGCAGCCTCTCCTTTACTCTTCAGAAAGATCACCCATGTGTACCTGGAGAACTCATCAACCATTACTAGAGTGTATCTTCTTCCTCCTAGACTTGGGACATTTATAGGTCCAAACAAGTCCATGTGGATTAAGAAGAGTGGAGTATCAATAGAGAAGTTATGTTTGGATTTAAAAGATGTTTTCCTCTGCTTGCCTTTTTCACAAGCTGTGCAGAGTTTATCTTTAACAAAGGTTATAGAAGGCAAACCTGTCACCAACTCTTTCTTACAGAGTTTATTGATGTTCGTGAAGTTCAGATGTGACAGCCTTTTGTGCCATAACCAGTTTAAGTCTGCATTTGTTCTTGTGAGAAAGAAGGTTTCAGTTGTGGAATCAACAGATTGCATGTCCACAACATATACACCTTTCTTTCGTTGAGCACATAGCACAACTTTGCCTTGGGGATCCAATATGTAACCCAGGTGCTCATCAAAGTTAACCTTGTAGCCAGCATCACACAGTTGGCTTATGCTAACAAGGTTATGTTTTAGCCCAACCACATAGGCAGCTCTTTTGAATAATGCAGCACCAGCTCTAAGAGTTCCATATCCCTCAGTGGATCCTTGTACATCGTCACCAAATGTGACTTTTGGCCCTTTTTCAGACCTGAGATCACTCAGCAATTCTTTACAACCTGTCATGTGCCCTGAGCAGCCACTGTCTAAGTACCAAACCTGGGAAGGTTGTTTTTCCTGCAGAGTGATAAGAGAAATATTAGTCATTTTTAGGGGAACTCATCACAGAGATGAGTTCTCCTACTTCATCAACATTTGTTGATGGACTCATAATATCCACACTAATATTCCCAATTTGAATGGTGTCAGCTTGGATACCATTTTTATTGACTGCGATGTTTCCAACACTGCTTGTAACAGCTGTGAGAGAACTATCAGAGTCAACAGGCCTCATGTCTTCAGATTCAGGACAGTCTTTGGCCAGATGTGTCTTCTTTCCACATTTATAACATTTTCTCTTTTTAGTATTTTTGGAAGAAGAACTTTCAGAAACACATTCTGAGTTATTTTTGTTGATTCTTTTAGCAGTTTTAACAACTTTATTACTATTTGATGAATCAACAGCTTGAATGGAGGATTCAAAAATCACAGCTTTGTTTGTCTCTTCTTTCCTCCTTTTAGGAGGACAAATGTCAAAGACAGGCAGCTTAATTGGCTTTTGAACTTCCACAGGTTTGGGAAACTTATTCCCATGTTTCTCAGGGTGAGCAATGGCTTTGCCTTTTTCAATGCTGAGACGTGATTTATGCTGCCTATCAACATAATCATTGTTTCTGGTTTTGATAAACTTATTTTCATGTAAAACCAGTTTACCACTATGATTAGTAAACTTATTAGAAATCACAGCAGGTTTGCTTTCAACATGAGACTTGCCCTTGTTGAAAACAGACTGCTTAACTTTTGAAAACTTGTTTTCAAAATGTTTAGCATCAAAAGGATTATTATGACTTTTACCATCAGCTTTGGACACAGAACCTGTTTTGTCAACAGGTTTAGTATCCACAACTGTAGTTTGGACATGTTTTCCTTTCTTTTGCTTGTGTGAATCAGCAGAGCACTTAGCAGGCTGGATTGGTGGAAAACACATTCCAACACCAACTTTTGAGCTAGGTTCACACGAGCTGTCAGTATTTTGAGGCCTGACAAACCTGTTTGTTGAAATTAGTTTACCATTTACTTTTTGAACAAAAGTGTTTGGAAGCTCACCAAGAGTGGATAAATCTTCTTTCAGATTATTAATCTCAACAATGGAAGCTGCTGTATCAAGATCCCCTCCAAGATAGGCTTGAATTTGTGCAGGGATCTGTTGACTTATACAATGGCTGACTTTTTGTGCAGATTGGCACCAAGAGTCAACTATCTTTTGAAGCTTAGCATGCTTTATATCTGTTTCTCTCTTTTCTTCCAGTAAAATAGAGTTGATGTGTTTTAATTCATCAAGCTCAATTTCCAACTTATGAAAACTGTCCAGTTTACTGGATTTAGTTTTAAGATCTGTTTTAAGCTTGGAGATTTCAGATGATAAAGCATCATGCTTCTCAACAGCAGCTTTCAAATCAACTAACATATATTCAAACATCTTAATCTTTTCTTCAGAACTGTAATCCATAAAATTTTGTACCTTATACATCATTGTAGGATTCCAGTTCTCTAAGCTGCTGAAAGCTTCAACTTCAGCCATATCCTGTTTGAAACTGCTTGTTGATGGGACATCAGTGTTGGCCATCAGACATTGATTGTCTTCTTCATCAGATGATGAATCAGATTCCTCCCAATCACAAGTCTCTGCCATGAGGCCCTTTTGGCGGTTGGAACCCACTGAGTTTTCCAACTTCCTCAGCTTAGCCATGGCCATAAGGTACTTAACCCTATAACCATCATCCTTGTTTGTCTTGTATTGTTTGGATGACTGACCAACAGCTTTTGACACACAGTCAGCAGCTATATGGCCAGTTTTGCCACATTTGAAGCACTCAGCCTTGGATTTATCAAATGCCTTCTTTTTGCCAGCACCTGAACTTCCTTGCAGCATGTTTCTTCCAAACCTTTTCTTGTTGAACCTTTTGACAAGCATAGCTATCATTTGCTCATCATCCTGTTCAGCAAGATCTGCATTATCTTCCTCATCTGACACTTCCTCCTTATCATCATCCTGTTGATCAGGTTGAGTGAACACATCACTCACCTGACTCACAGATTGTCTCACATTAGCCACAAAGGCTGCACCTCTTTTAGACATCTCCAAGGCATTTCTCTTCTGTTGCCTTGACTGTTCATCATTTAGTAAAGATCCATTCAAGTTGACAAGATCCATACTTCTGATTGTACCTGAATTTCTTAAAATTGTTGAAAAATAATTCCATTCTTCAGGGAGAATGTCCAAAAATTTGTTCACCAGAGTAAGACTGTCCTTAGTGATCCCAACAGCTTTGAGATCATTCACAAGAGCAGTAAACCTGGTGTAGGTTTCTGTGAGAGTCTCCTTTGGTTTTGCAAAGAAGAGTTCATACTGTCTAACAAGATTGTTAATCCTGTTATCCAGTGTGATTGTGGGTCCATCATAGACGGTACACAAAGTATCCCACATCTCCTTGGCAGTCTTCATCTTCTCAACCTGTTTGAACACATCATCAGGCAAGGAGATGACTAGATTGTTTCTGGCTTTTGCATCAAGAGCCACCAATCTTTTGTCTTCATCAGACCATTGAGCTTTTGCTTTCTCAAATGTTCTGATCTCAGGAGCTGCTCCTTCAACAGCAGGAGTTATTGTAGTAACAGAGGTTGGCACATAAGGACCCTCCATTACAATTTCTGGTAGTTGTACATCCAGATTCTCTAAGTAGAGCATCATTCTGCACTTCCAACCAGAAAAGTTCTGATGATTGAACTTTGGAGGTTTGCCCATTGAGCCATTGTCATAGTATGAGGAATTTGCAGCACTGTTGTCCATGGAAACTTGGGAAAATGAGAGATCTAGAATGACACACACTCTAAACTGCTCTGATACCAGTTGTAGGTCCCTAGAGGTTCCCAAAGTATATAGCTTTAAGCTGTAGAGGGGGGGGGGGGTGAATACAGCTATTTAAAACTACACACAATTTTCTCAATGTTTGTATGTATTATTAACAAATGTTAATTACAAACAAGGTTGAATGCGGAAATGTTCAAGCTGAGATGACAGATACAACAGAATATTCACTAGTCTAAGACAGACTCAAACTAGTTAACAATGAATACACTCACTAAGAAGCACTCACTGTGTTTACAAGACTCAGAGGAACAACTTATGTAGAACAGCTTAGACACAAAGAAACTGTATTACACAACCAGACTTGCATGCATGAAAAACACACTTGCACGTTCACTCTTGGTTTCAGCACTTAGCTTATTTTGGCTTTTTGCTTTCTGTCCTTAGAAGCTTCCTTTTATACTCACTCAGAGGATCTAAGAGAAACTTCTTCATTGGACGGAATGAAAAAGGAGAAGTCTTGTTTGAAAAGACAACATAACTTTTCTGCACTTTTCTGAAAAGCAGACTTGTCTTCACATGTGCAGAACTTTTGTCTTTTCACTTTGTCTACTGTTGCATTGCCTTTAACTAATTTAGGAATGTCAACTTTGCGTCTTTCTTCCTTGTAAAGGCCTATTTTGATATATGAAAAAGGTCTGTCACCCTTTTTCAAATAACCTTTTGTCTTCATGTTACAGAACAGCGTGGGCAGGCTGAGCAGTTCTGTTTTCCACTTTGTCTTTGACTTTGTATACTGATCTTGCAGTAAAAAACAATACATGATGACTTGTAACGTATTCCATAAAGTGTTTAGCCTGTTCACAAAGAACAGGTTCTGTTCACAAAGAACAGAACACTTGAAAAATGCCCAAGCTGCTCAACAGTGTAGAGCAGCGTAGACAGTTTATGTCCAGCCTGTTCAGCAGACAGAGCAGCTTGGACAAACTGTCTTAGTTGCAACATATGCAACACATAGAACAGCTTTTGACTGATATTGCAAATCATTTTCAGGTTTCAGTAAGGCATATAACAGGCCTTAATTTCAACCTTCAAAAGCATCAACAGGTTTGATTAGAAATCTCCCCCTCAGATGTAGAACAGGTTTGACTGAGGCCTCTTTGTGCCTAACAGGAACTACTGTTGCTTTTAATTCATTACATCTGAGACTTAGGTGTGCTGTGAGTCTCTGAAGTTTTGCAACTTATTCACACTTAGTTTATATAAAGGAAAGGAAAATTGGCTGCTGATATATATATTTGGTACATCCTAGATTTATAAGGAAAAGAGAGAAATGCTACTGATTTGATCATACATCCGAGTCTTACAAATAATGGGTCTCAGATCTTTTTATTCACACATACACTTGGTTTATATGGATGCAAGAGGATATTGTTTTAAAGATTAATGGATTCGCAACTTGCACCATAAAGGTGAGTCTCGAATGTCATCTTTTCATGTAACACTTAACTCGTATTTATACAACACACACACACTGCACTTTGTTCTGTTTTTCTTAAATTCCAGCAACCGGGGTTTCATGCTTCTATTGGATGGTTAAAGACACACACAAATGCATATAACTATGGTCAAAAGTTATTTGACCTTCCTGACCATCAAAATCGATTAAAAGCAACAACAAAACCATTTGGACAGCACACTTTATAAATCTCAGAACTTTATTTTCAAAATTGGATAAGACTTCAAATTGATAATAGATTCAATTAAACACTTAATTAATACATGCATGTACTGATATTGAAGATTAAAACATATTTTGTTGATAAAACTTGAGATTTAAGTAAAACGTCCTCATGTATTAATAGTATAATTGATATCACCAGGATCAACACACAACCCAATGATTAACATGATAATTAAAATTGTTGCTTAATTCAGATTTAAGCAGTTCCACACTAAAGCAAGAAATGTATTTGTCTACAGTGATAAAGTCTAACTATTACAGCATCATAAATTGTTTTGAAAATAATAAATCCCAGCCCAAAGCTACAAACATTCATGTACCAATAGCTTCTAAAGTCTCCGGGATATTGAATTGAAATCCCTAAAAAAAAAAGAACCAGCTACACCTTTTCCTTTGCCTGAAAACATTGAGAGTCAATGGTAAGCTAATTGCTTAGTGAGATAACAGATTATAATTCAACAATTATTTCTTTACAAGCATAGTGTGAAAACAGGTAGTGTAAGCATCGTAGTATGTGAAAATCATGCAGTGCAAGCATGGGGTTTCCAGTTCAAAATGCTGATCGGGGAAGTGCCGAACCTGACCAGGAAAACGAGTGGGATGATCAGTCCCTGACAGTGGCCTGCTGTCAGCCCCAGTCCAGGTCGCATCAAATTGTGAAGTAATGATCATGCCGTGCAAGCATGATGTAAATAGATGCATTTTCAAATGAATGATGGCTACATGTTTGTCCCATGTGAAGTACGAGTGTGCATCATAATAATGAATCATAAATGAGTGCCAATTGATGTATATGAACAATGTGAACATGCCATTGAATTGAAAAATGTGTATTGAAAGATAATAAATGTTATAATAATAATCTATTACTCACAGTGGGTTGTACAGTCTAAATTGTCTCTGAATCAGTGTGTGTTAAACAACACCACAAAGATCCTGTTATGTCAGTGTAATAGTGTATTAATGTTAGTATCTACTTAAAACTTGATTCTGGAATTCTAAGTAAAATGAATCGAAATTCGGATCACATTCGAAATTCGGATGATCCGAAATCCGAATGATCTGAAGTCCAGCCTTGGTAATTATGTTTGAGACCTCACCCGAAATTCGGATTAATAGTTGATCCGAACTTCGGATGAACAGTTGATCCGAATTGGCTTCTAGACTTAGTAAATTTTCTGATAATTTCTATCTGAAATTGCATATGGTACGAACTTAGTTGAGATCCAGACTTCGGATGAACAGTGCCGAATTCGGATGGTCCGAATTCTGTACATCAGATCCGAGTTCATACTTGTATAATTTCTAATATTTTCCAAAAATTTCATCTTGACCATTTTTGCATGTTTTGTATCTAAAATTGCAGATATGAACCTAAATGTATACTTTTAACTTATAACATATCATCAATATATCAAAATAGTCCATTTATGTCCATTTTTCATCCATAGTCGATGAACACACACTTATTTCAAAATCATACTTATAGCTCGAATTAGAGTCTGAAAATCAGTATGTTGCTTCATTAACACTCGATTTTAACATAGCAACAATAATCTATAACATGCAACAACATCCTAAACCGAAATCTTTGATTCAGTTCTTGTAAAAACAGAACCCATAAGCTCCAAAAATCGTAATATTGAATAGATTTTAACTCGAATCATTTTTTGCAATAGTTATAGTTCCTCAATTGCCACTTGAATCTAACTTTTTAGCCTTCAATTCAATGATTTTAATGATCTTTCTTTTCAATTGGAAAAGAAACCGTGGGTTTCTTTAGAGAGAGAAGAGAGAGAAACGAGTAAGTAGAGAGAGAGAGAGAGAGAGAGAGAGAGAGATTAAATTTGTATTTAATGAACATTCATCCCTTTTTATATGTTACTTTTCGTTATTTGCAATTTACAGCCCTCAACTTCGTCTTTTTTTATTTAAACCGATTATAAGTCGGTTTCTCATTGTTATGCTCACTCAAAAGACAACAATGATAATTTCTCATAATCATTTCTATATTTAAAATACTTCGATCGATGATTATTATTTATTCTATGTTGGTTCCTTGTTGTTTGCTTGCTCAAAAAACTACGATGAAGACTTCTCTTCATCTTTTCTTATTGTAAAAATTGTGATTGAAGTTTGATTAAATTGAAATAATAATTATTAATACAATATTTGAGTCTTAAATTGCCAATTACAAGTAATTGAAAAGTAGGGATGTTACAGCATGGGCTCCACCACGCCTATACTTCGTCCGCGAAGTCATGCTGCGCTAAACAGACTTGGGTACTTTGTCTTCATGTCTTCTTCAGACTCCCAAGTGTGGTTAGCTCCCTTATGATGCATCCATTTTACCAACATCATCTTGATTTCCTTGTTCCGAATCTTCTTGACTTTTGTTTCTAATATACACTCCGGCTCATCAACGAACCTTAGCCGTTCGTCAACCTTTATATCTGAATGATCAGTCCATGGTTCCCTCTCGGGAACCAGACTCTTTCTTAAGTATCCAACGTGAAAGACCGAGTGAACTCCTGATAACTCCTCCGGTAAGTCCAAGTGATAGGACTGATTCCCAAATCTTTCAATGATACGAAAGGGTCCTACGTATCGAGGAGATAGCTTTCCTCGCTTCATGAATCTTGTGACACCTTTCATTGGGGATACCTTCAAATATACCCAATCATCCTTTTGAAACTCTATTGCTTTGTGGCGGCGATAATGATAGTTCTTTTGTCGATCTTGCACCGTTTTCATGTATTGACGGATGGGCTGGATCTTTTCATTTGTTTCTTGCAATAAGGTTGGCCTAGCTATAGGAGTTTCTCATGTTTCCATCCAACAAGTTGGAGTCCTACACTTCCTTCCGTATAGGAACTCAAACGGTGCCATTTTGATGGTTGAATGGTAACTATTGTTGTAGGAGAATTCAGCCAATGAGAGGTGATCGTCCCAATTACCACCCGAATCCATGACACAGGCTCTGAGCATGTCTTCCAAAGTCAGAATAGTTCTTTCACTTTGTCCGTCATATTGAGGTCTGTAAGCAGTACTCATAGGGATACGAGTACCAAGACCGTTTTGTAGAGCAACCCAGAAGTTTGAAGTGAATCTACTATCTCAGTCAGAGATAATAGACTTAGGCACACCATTCCTGATGATGATTTTGTTCATCTAGATCTGGGCAAGACGATCCAAGGAATAAGTTTCTCGAATGGGAATGAAGTGAGCAGATTTTGTTAATCGATCAACAATGACCCAAATGCAATCATGTTGACGACGAGTTTTGGGTAGTTTGGTTAAGAAGTCTATAGTAATATGGTCCCACTTCCATTCTGGGATAGGAAGAGGTTGCATACTACCATAGGGTTGTTGGTGTTCAGCTTTGACCAATTCGCATATTCTGCACTTCTCTACGTATTGACCAACATCTCTTTTCAACCATGGCCACCAGAAATCCGCTTTCAAGTCATTGTACATTTTTGTGCTTCCAGGGTGAATTGAGAACTTAGATTGATGGGCTTCCTCCAGGATTACATCTCGCATACCACCAGACTTTGGAAGCCGTACACACCTTTGAGTCCGGTTCCATCATCTTGCAGTAGTGGTAATTGAATTATGATGCTCTCATCTCTTACATTCTCCTCCTTTAGAGCATGCAGTTGAGCATCTCTTACATCATCGATAATGGTTGACGTCAGAATTGTAGAAGTCAAGGCATAACAGTACGCCTTGCATTATGCTTTTCTACTTAGGGTATCAGCCACCACATTGGCCTTCCCCGGATGGTATAAGATTTTGAAGTCGTAATCTTTGATCAGCTCCATAGACCTTCGTTGCCTCATATTCATGTCCTTCTGACTGAATATATACTTCAAACTCTTGTGATCGGTGTAGAGCTGACACTCGGTCCTGTACAAGTAGTGCCTCCATAGTTTGAGAGCGAAAGTCACAGCAGTTAGCTCTAGGTCATGAGTAGAGTAATCCTTCTCGTGTGGTTTGAGCTGTCTAAAAGCGTATGCTATGACATTTCCTCTTTGCATCAGTACAACTCCCAAACCCATGTCTAATGCATCTATGTAGACAATAAAGTCCTCGTTCCCTTCAGGCAGGGCTAAAACTGGTACTCCACTTAGGAACTTCTTTAAGTTAAAAGCTGCTTGCTGTTCTTCTTTCCACAAGAAAGTTGTATTCTTGCGAGTCAACTTGGTACGAGGAACGGCGATTTTAGAGAAGTCCTTGATGAATCGGCGGTAATAACCAGCAAATCCCAGAAAACTACGAATCTCAGAGGCGTTTCGAGGTAATTCCCAGTTCTGGACAGCCTCGATCTTTGCAGGATCAACAGCAATCCCAGCACCATATATCATGTGCCCCAAGATTTGGATCAATTGAATGTTGAGAAGGTACAAGTTAATAAAGAGTTTACAATTGAGTATAAGGATAAAGAAATTGTTTCGAAATGTTGAGATGTACGTGCCTCACCCAGAATTCACATTTCGAGAATTTGGCATAAAGTCGTTCTTTGCGCAACAACTCTAGCAATTCTCTCAGATGTGTTGCATGATTCTCTTTGGTCTTTGAATAGATAAGAATGTCATCAATGAACACGATGACAGATTTGTCGAGCATTGGCCGGCAGACTCTGTTCATGAGATCCATGAGAGTAGCTAGCGCATTCGTAAGACCAAACGGCATCACCAGAAACTCGTAGTGTCCGTAACGAGTCCTGAAATCCGTTTTGGAATATCATCTGAATGTACTTTTAGTTGATGATATCCCGAACTAAGATCAATCTTCGAGAAGTAACTTGCGCCTTGTAACCGGTCGAAGAGATCATCAATTTGGGGTAACAAATATTTGTTTTTGATTGTAACTTTGTTGAGTTCTCTGTAGTTGATGCACATACGCAGTGTGCCATCCTTCTTCTTAACAAACAATACAGGAGCGCCCCATGGAGAAGAACTTGGGCAGATAAAGCCTTTGTCAAGTAGCTCCTGTAATTGTTTCATCATTTCTTGCATTTCTGCAGGGGCTAATCGGTACGGAGCATTTGCTATTGGAGCAGCTCCGGGAACAAGATCAACGCGGAATTCCACTAGACGATCAGTTGGAAATCCCGAGATATCTTTTGGAAAGACATCTGGAAATTCTGAAACAACGGGAACGGTAGAGAGAGATTGAACTTCAGCCTTTGCATCAACATCATATGCTAAATAAGCTGAACAACCCTTACCAACATGCTTTCGGGCTTTTGCGATTGAAATGAGGCATAAGTCGCCTTTGTGTCTGTCACCATAAATACAAATGTCTCAGCCCTCAGGAGTGGTGATCTTAATCATTCTTTTCTTGCAAACAATTTGGGCCTCATTGTGAACCAACTAATCCATACCTACTATAACATCAAACTCCCCGAACTCCATGGGAATTAAATCTATGTCGAATACTACATCTTCTATAAGTAATGTGCAATTCTTACATACTTTGTCTGCCTTAACTAACATGTTGCTAGCAGTCTCAATATTAAGTACAAATTGTAGTTTTGAAGTAGGCATATTAAGTTGACGAGCAAATGAAGTGGAGACAAACGAACGGTTGGCTCCGGAATCAAACAAAATGCGTGCGGGAATTGAATTTACAAAGAACGTACCCGTGACCACCTCCGGGTCATCTTTTGCTTCTTCAGCTGTGATTTGGAATGCCTTTGTTGGAGCCCTTTGAGATTGATCCCTGCGAGTAGTAAAAGCTCCAGAAGATCTTGTTGTTGATTGCTGAGTATTTTGATCTCGTTGAGGTCTTGGGCAATCCTTGGCAAAGTGGCCAAGTCTGTGGCAGTTGTAGTACGCATCGCCTTTTCAAAGACAATGCTCCCAACGATGGCCCTTCTGCCCATAGCCGAAGCAGTACATATCTTGTGTTTTGCACTCCCCAGAGTGCGCTTTCCTGCATCGCATGTAGTCTATCGTCTCAGTATTGGCCGAATAGGCCTTTCCGTTCTTGGGAGAAGAAGATGGTTGGTTGGATTGAGGAGAGGATCGGGATGATCCAGACTCGCGTTTCCTTTTTGGCGGCGACGCTTGAGTCGGTGCTGTGGCGGTTGACCTGATGACATATGCAGATAACAAGATGACCTGCTCAACATTTCGAGCAGCTTCCAACAGACCGGCAAAAGTTGTATACCTCCCTCTCATAGTTCGGCGAATTTCATAATCTAATTCGGCCTCAAACCAGGCTATCTTTCTCTCCTTCGTATCAACTTGATGGGGTGCAAACAGACTTAAACGGGTGAACTCGACGTCATATTGTGTAACCGTCTTTGTTCCTTGGGTTAGATTCAAAAACTTCGGCTCTAGACAACACTTCTCATCGGCATGATAGTATTGCTGAGAGAATACTTCCTTGAACTCGTTCTAAGACATGTGTGACACTACCTCCGTCGTCAACACATTAGTCATGGCATCCCACCATATAATCGCGTCTCTTGCAAACATTGCAGTTGCAGATCTGACCATGTCTTTTTCAGCGCAGTTGCTGAATCTGAAAGTTCTTTCTGTGGTGGTGATCCATTCCAGCGTCGTCACGACATCTCAAGTTCCGTCAAAAGTAACTGCCCCGTTACTTTTAAAGTCCCTAAACCTACACCCCTTTGCTTTGTTAGAAGACCCGGTGTCTTCTTGTCTTTCCTCTTGATCGCCCTGTTGTTGTTCCTTGTTCTTTGTTTTGCCATCTTTACGTTTCGCTTCGGCCTCATATCTGGCCCTTAATTGATCCGCAAATGACTGAGCCTGCTCAGCCATTCTTTTGGCTTGTAATTCATTTTTAGTTCCATGAGAGCTTGCATCATCTGGAAATCTGTTGAGGAGTCATATCGTCTCCTGACATGTTCTGAAATATAACATATGATATTTAGAACATTATTTGTAAGTCCTAAGTGTTTACAGTGACCCTTTATTTGTTCCCGTGTGCATGTCAATCCTATCTTAGTTCTGATCATTTCCTAGGAGTCCATTCTAATATCATAACCTAAGTTTGACTCCAAGTCCTCGCGGACACTTGAAACCTCAAACTAATGCTCTGATACCAAACTGAAACGTCCTCATGTATTAACAATATAACTGATATCACCAAGATCAACACACAACCCAATGATTAACATGATAATTAGAATTGATGCTTAATTCAGATTTAAGCAATTCCACACTAAAGCAAAAAATGTATTTGTCTACAGTGAAACGTCCTCATGTATTAACAATATAACTGATATCAGCAAGATCAACACACAACCCAATGATTAACATGATAATTAAAATTGATGCTTAATTCAGATTTAAGCAATTCCACACTAAAGCAAAAAATGTATTTGTCTACAGTGATAAAGTCTAACTATTACAACATCATAAATTGTTTTGAAAATATCAAATCCCAGCACCAAAGCTACAAACATTCATGTACCAATAGCTTCTAAAGTCTCCTGGATATTGAATTGAAATGCCTAAGAAGAAGGTCCAGCTACACCTTTTCCTTTGCCTGAAAACATTGAGAGTTAATGGTAAGCTAATTGCTTAGTGAGACAACAGATTATAATTCAACAATTATTTCTTTACAAGCATAGTGTGAAAACAGGCAGTGTAAGCCTCGTAGTATGTGAAAACCATGCAGTGCAAGAATGGGGTTGGTAGTTTAAGATGCTGATCGGGGATGTGCCGAACCAGAACTACAACAAAACAAGCCTATTGCAAACTTTGCAAAATGTTGCATTAGGCCTGCAAAAAGTTGCATTATGCCTAAAGCAACCTTTTAGAAAGAGTTGCATTATGTCCTCTTGCATTAGGTCTAAAGTAACCTTTTTGGTAGAATACGCAACCTTTTTTAAAAGAGTTGCATGAATCATAGAAATGCAACCTTTTTATACTTAAATGCAACCTTTTTACAAGCAAATGCAACCTTTTTCACACTCAAATGCAACCTTTTTTTACACCAAATGCAACATTTTTCAAACTCAAATGCAACCCTTTTCAACTCAAATGCAACATTTTCACATTAAAATAAAAATATTTTTAAACTCAAATGCAACCTTTTTTATGCTCAAATGAAACCTTTTGTTGCTCAAATACAACCTTTTTTACATTCAAATGCAACTTTTTTATTTTTAAATGCAATATTTATGAATTTCGTTACAAAAAGTACAACCTTTTAATACACTAATACAATTAATAAGCATCACCAATTCAAAACATATCGATTACAATAATTAAAATGTATCAAAATCCTTCACCAATTACACAATAATCTCAAAACACAATATTCCATAAAATAATTGTTAATTATAATGACAAAAGGTATCTAAATCCTCCAAAAAACACCGGTCTTCATGTATATATCGATATCCCAAACAAAGTTGCCTGTCACACACAAATAATAATAAGTAAGTAACTCAAACCAAAATAATCAAATTGATGAAATAATTATACTTGTCATGATCGTAACGACATCATACCTTGAACCAAACATAGACGATAACTCATGCTAGAAACTCACAAACCTGAAGAGGCAATTTTTCCATAAGCTTTTTGTAACAACCTGAACCTTAATTAGCATGTTTAGCGTTAATTAATAACTTTAATTGCATTATTAACATTATGATTCTTGGTTAAGGTTAATGAAAGTCATAATTAAATTATGTATTGGTATTCATACAATTGTTAAGTAAAAGAAACATCAAACAAAGGATTTCTACAAGTATTTAAGGTAAACCTATCATGTAAATTGTTCTTTGTGTGCAAATAAAGCTATGGCTATCTGGGATTTTGTATGTGTCTTCATCTTCAAAAATTGGTCAACAATTTGTATTGCAAACCCAAAATAATGTTCATGCATGTGTTCATGCATATATATATATACACACACACACACAAAATTCTGTTTCTGGTTTGTGTCCGTAAACCAGGCCAAGAAGGTCCATGACCTTCGGCCTTAACTTTAAGATCAAATGTGTATATTTATTGATCATTTAGGAGCATTAAATCACCAATAACCCCTTGAATCTGCTGCTGGAAATTAAGTAAAAACAGAAAGTTTGTGCAGAAGCAGAATACACAAGTGTGCAGTGTTGTGTATATGCGTTTGTTTGTGCATGAGAATGGTAGATCCGAGACCCACAAGTGTGAGGATCTCGGATGTTTTAAACATCTCTTTAATTCAAGCAAAGCAGTAAAACATTTGTGTGTTTAGTTGTAATTCTCGGACTCCACAGAAAGAAAGAAAAGAACTGCAACAGTAGCATTGTACCTGGTATCATGTGTGTGTGTGTGTGTGTGTTCTGTCATCTAAATCACAGCAGCTTTTCCTTTCTTTCGTTATAAGATTTCGGATATATGTGGGTATCAAAGAGCATACCATTTTCTCTATTTGTGTGTGTACCGTCGGCTGTGAAAATAGAAACATATCAACACCCCTTAGTTATTGAAAAGTAAATCAAGTCTTTGATGTGTGTGTTTGTGTTATAAAGAAACACCAGCCCCTTGTTTTCCTATAAAGACCAAGTGTTGTGTAGTGTGAATGAATTGCATAGAGTTCCAAGACTCACACCAATGGGATCTGGAGTAGCAGTAACAACACACTATACACATATATATATATATATATATATATATATATATATATATATATATATATATATATATATATATGTATGTATGTATGTATATGTGTATATATATATATATATATATATATATGTATGTATATGTGTGTGTGTGTGTATATATATATATATATGTGTGTGTGTGTGTATATATGTATGTATGCAACAATGTGTGTATGTGTTCTGGGAACTGTGGACATACAGCAACAAACTTACAAGATCAATATATATACATTCATACACAAATAACTTAAGTACATGTGTGAGTGTGTATGCTGTAAATGAGGTGTGCAGAAACTGAAAAATGCATACATGTGTGTGGGTGTATCGCAAAACAGAGATATAAAACAAGTGGGGTGCAGTAAACCAGTAACATATATCTCAAACCACTATACCTTCGCAACTGTTTGTTAATCCATTTGAGCATACGTCCCAACGGTTCTTCCATCTTCAATACAACGGATTTCACCTTTATCGTTTTTCATATCCTAGCTACCAGAAACAAAACTAGAAGAGATTTATGAGAATTAAACATTTCATTGATCACCCCTTTTATAATCATTTTGTTTCCAAATTGAGGATTGATTAAATATACAAACTTCAATCCGTGTGAACTCAGGAGGGATTTTGAGAAGTTATAATTTCTTGGCATGTACAGTAATTCATTTAGAAAGAAATTATCCATAATTCATCTTCTTGGCCATTTTCACAATTATCTATTACAATTTAACGTGCTTTTCAGTTTTAAATATCATAGACTGATGCAACAATTGAAAAACCAAAATCCGATACGCCTAAATTTAGGCCAATCTGGAAAATGAATTACATTACCTCTATTTGCAGTGTCTTGTATGGTTTGATCAAGTTCTCAGATTTTATCAAAATCTTAATAAATCAATGTAAATGCTGATGATGAAAAATGATCCCACTAGTACAAAATATGTCTTCCGTCACGTTAAAAAACCGTGGCCATAGACCTTTGGCCACAGTTTTATTTTTCATTCAAATCATGACCAAAGGTCGCATCACTTTTGGTACCTTATGGCTACATTTAATATTCGTGACTAAATCACATGTAAAACCGTGGCTATATGGTAACAATTTCTATATAGTTGTGGTCTATATTTTTTAGTAACCGTGACCATAAAATACTTTTAGTCACACTTTTTTTTTAACACCATGACAGTTATATACATTCAGACACACATAAACAATTAATCAGTGGCGTTAACATTCTTACAGACACGTATAAACAAATAAACCGTGGCCACCTATTATATTTAAAGACGCACAAATATTTAATCGTGACCATTGGATAAATTTATACATACATTATCAGTTAAACCGTAACTATTTGAGACATTTAAACACACCACATGAATGAAACCGTGACAATTGGTAATATTTTAACGCACATAAACTATTAAGTGGTGTGACCATTGATACATTTAGACATGCATAAACAATTAAACCGTGACCGTAGGGTACACTTAGACACACATAATTTATTAAAATGTGACGATTGGTTGCAATTGGACATACATAAAGTATTAAACCGTGACAATTGATAGATTTTGACACACAAAAATAATTCCGTGACCATACCATTCTTTTAGTCACATAATAATTCGTTTATTCATGACAATTGCTTACTTTAAGACACATATAATAAACAATACCGTGACCATAAAGTATTTACAGTTACTTATTTATTCCTAATCGTGGCAATTGGTAACTTTTAGACACATGCAACAATACAATCTGTGACCATTAAATATACTTTTTTTAACGGCAAACTATCCTACTCCTACTCTTACTCCTAAACTACTCATTTACCACAAGATTTACTTTCACCACCTATCAATTTGTCTCCGACGGGAGTTGAACCCGTGACCTCTCACTTGTATCTCCACCCTCTTACCGCCAGGCCAAAGGCCCTTTGGTGACCATCAAATACTTGTTGTCACATTATATTTCTTTTAAAATCACTATTGTTCCTTTTAGACACGTGTAAAAAATTAAACCGTGACAATAAAGCAGTTATAGCCACATTTTTCTTAAACTGTGACAATTAATAACCTTTAACCACACAAAACTAACTAAATCGTGACCATAAAGTAGTTATAGCCACATTTTGCTGCTTTTATTATGACAATTAATGACATTTAGCAACTAATAAAAAATAAGTCGTGACCATAAACTACTTGTAGTCACGATATTTTTTCTTTTATCATGGTTAATGTTTAGTTTTTGACACACATAACACAATTAACCATGATCACAAAATACTCATATTAACAAGTTTTTTTTTTAACTATGACAATTGATAACCTTTAACCACGCAAAACAAAATAAATTGTGACCATAAAATACTTATAAATACATTTTTGTTCTTTTATCATGGTTAATGTTTAGTTTCAGACACAATAATATATTAAACTGTGACGATAAATACTTATAGGGACATTTTTTTTCACTTAAACCTTGACCAGCGATTACTTTTAGTCACACAAACCAATTCTTCGTGTGACCATAAAGTACTTATAGTCACTGTTTTTCTTTTATCATGAAAACTATTACTTTTACACACTAATAAGAAATAAACTAAACATGATCATTAGAAAAATATTAGTCACAACATTTTTTTGTCATGGCTATTGTTTATTTTTAATTACATAAAAACAATAAACCGTCACCTTTAAATATTAATAGTCACAAATTTGCTTAATCCGTGACAAAAAAAACCCTTATATTGGTTTTTTTTAATGTGAGGTTGATAGCTTTTAGTCACAAAACAAATTAAATCGTGACTTGAACGTACTTATAATCATACCTTTTTCATTTTACTATTACTATTGTTTACATTCTGTCACCTTTAAATATTAATAGTCACATGTTTGTGTGTCTTAAACTGTGACCGAAACATAGTTATGGTGATATGTTTTTTTTTGTTAAACCGTGATCATTAATTACTTTTATATACATAAAAGAAATTAAATCGTGACAAAAAAAATACTTAGTCCCTTTTTTCTCTTTCATCATGAATATAAAATACTTTTACATACATGCAACTCTTTCAAAAAAGGTTGCATATTCTACCAAAAAGGTTACTTTATACCTAATGCAAGATGACATAATGCAACTGTTGGTAAAAGGTTGCTTTAGGCATAATGCAACTTTTTGTAGGCCTAATGCAACATTTTGCCAATGTTGCAATATGCGTGTTTTGTTGTAGTGTGTATTCTGTCATATAAGGCAAGGCTTGTAATTTGTTCACTTATAAAACAGGTTTCAAATTGAAACATGCCCTTAAATAACTGCACAGTTTTCATAAACAGGTTACAGACTGATCAGTTTTGGATGAATCATTTTCATTACAGCTTTGAGCAACAACTTTGAACATCCACTTCTAATTAACATTACTTCACATTTAAGTAATTTAAATTAAGTATTTATTCATATTAATTAACTGCGGATAATGTGTGTTGCGTGTTTAAGAGAAGAAAAGCGTCAAGTTGGCCTGACAAATGTGATAAAGTGGTAACCGTTCCGTTCCGTTAGTCATCACATTTCAAATCAACCGCCGTTTTCTCTCTCCCACTATCTCACATTCAAATTCCTATAAATACCCACAGTTACTGTTTCATCTTCTTCTTCCCTACTGCGACCCTACATATATATGCATACTCTCTAAAAAACCCTAACTACCAGTAAAAGACTTTGTGTCTCTGCTTTATGCATTTTCATCAACTTCACAATGGCTTCCTATACTCCTATTGTCCCTATCTTCCTTGGTGATGATGTGGTTAAATACCCATCAGTCACTACCACTCTCACCATTAAACCCACCAACTATGTAGCAAATCTAACAATACCTAAAAACTATGTTGGAAAAGGTTATTAGTCGATTGTAGAATTCATCAAGGCACACCCACTACATTATGCCATGACGTACTGCAACTCCAGGTGTAATTTATCAAGAGATGGTATACGAGTCCTGGTATACCTGCTCATATGACTCTCCTGCCAGATTTATTCGAGGAACCATCCTCAACAACACCAGAATTGTTGAGACCTTCACTGATCTTCCTCGAGAAGCACTCCATCTGCCAATGGTCGAAAAATATGATAAACCACAGCCTGAAAATCAACAAATGGGCAAATTCCTCAGATGTGGTGTGTCTGCTCTAAGGGTGGGAGCTACATTATTCAGGAAGAAACTGGCACCAACCTACAATTTTCTTTTTTACCTCTATTGTGATGAGTCTAAACTGCAAGATTGGCTCGTTTGATCAGCTTAGCAGAGAAAAAGTGTAAGTGGCTCTGCAGTTTATCGATGAGACGACACTGAATATGGCCAAATGCATTTTTGGCAATCTGAGAGCCTTTCTGGAATTAAATAATCGTTCCCCGTCTGTAACGTATCCCAGATTCTTTAGTGTCATCTTCAAACATGTTTGTGGTGACTCTCTCTACAACACTCAACCATTTTTAAGTGAATGATGTTTCGTGTTATTGGAAACAAAGTATTTCATGCCTTGGTTCCCTCTGATGAACCCCCTTTCACAACACCAATGAGAAGGTGGCTCGGTTTGGTGGAAGGACCTTCTGAACAAGAGGTGGATCCAACAGCTGCTCCCACAGTAAAATCCAAATCATTGATCATAAGGGTAAAACATGCCTTGAAGTATGGTGAAGATGGGCCTGTCATCAAGAAGGCTAGAAAAACGAAGTCTGCACCCTCAGTCTCTATGCCTGAGGGGGAGTAGGCTGATCTCCCAGGTTCATCTGTTGAACCAGAGGCCTTTGTGTCTAGTGGGTCCGTGTCATTTGAGACCAGGGAACAAGTTACACCCCATGTTTCCAGTCCAGTCTCTTCTCCAGTCCAAACACAACAACCTCCCACTTCTCCTACTTCTCCCACCACATACTCAAGGCAAAGGAGAAAATCTTTAGCCAGAAAGAAAATGCCAGCCTACCTACCCAACAGAGCCCCTCTGACCCCTCTCAACAGGAGTCATTTGCAAAAGAAGCTACCGATGCAGCATCCTCTCCTCCTATCTTGGAAAGAGGTGCACCCTGTATGAAGCCTGCTTCACTCCAACCTAAGTCCACTCAGAGTTAGCCTCAGCCCTCTGGTTCCTCCCAACAGGAACCAGTTGTACATATGAAGACCACCACATCAACTGTCCCTTCCTCTCAACAGGGTGAGGACATTGAAAGACATGAGTTCTTTCCACTCCACACTGAGTCCATACAGTCCCCCACTCATATTTCTCCTACACAACCTGAGTCTGCACAAGGTGCAAAAATAGCTGGTTTAAGCCCACCAACTGATCAGTCTTCCACTTCTACTCCTCATGATGCAACTGATCAATCCCCATCAGCTACTGAAGGACCAACATCCCAGCCTGATGATCCTTAGGGTACACAACAACCCTCTGGTGAAGGCTTTCCCCTAATGCAAATTCCATCACCAGTTTTCACCACAAATGATGTTGAAATGCACACCACTTCATCCCATGAAGAAGTGCCTTGATACGAAAATATCAGTCTTACATTTATAAACTCTAATCTGACCAAATCGACCAATAAACTCTCGGGCAAATGTACCCGATCGTATAACAATAAACTGGTAAGACCAAGATCGTCTCCATAAGGAACGGAAAATGCAATTTATACCATTTAAAATTATTCTAGCAAAAATAAAATGGACAAAATACAAATGAGTAAAAAGGGGGGTTTTGTTTTAGATTTTTTGGATACCGTTGACACGGCAAAGTAAACAAAATTACTAAAACTGCAATGACAATTAAAAGTAAATAACGAAAATTTAATAACGACTATGAAATAACTAAATACGAGATTAAAAGGTATTCATCATTGAATCACTCCCCCTAGATTTGGTTTGTTCTAAAAGTGCAATTAATTGATAGAGTTTCTAAATAATTTCGAGCTAACATAGACCATCAACCCTATTAATCCGATTATGACCCAAATCTATTCAAAACACGCAAACTCTCGTTATTAGTGATTTGAACTCAAACTTTTATCTGGGTTATTAGAGAAGCAGTTTCAACTATCATAATTTCAGAATAATTGTTTACCCTAATTGCATGCAACCGTCATAATTTCAGAACAAGCAAACAGTCAGATAAAACTAATACACGTGCAAGTCATAATTTCAGATCATGTAACAATGTAATAGTAAACTACTCAATAATTATTAATATAAATAGTTCAAGGTTCACGACCAGGCATAAACAAAACTTAATCAATAATAAAAGCTAAACCTAGATCTAGGGTTCGTTAATCGATGACAAATAAAACAAACTTAGACCATAATTAAATTAACAACTAACAATAATAAAATAACGAGAAAACTAAACATAATTATAGAAAATTCCCAAGCAACGTTTCTTATTGCCAAATAAAAGAATAATAAATAAAATAACTTGTCGATGGTTTACTTTTGTTACCTCTATGCACACCAATCACGTAAAAGAAAAGAAAACAAAAGGATTTCAAAATCTGAATTATTGTTTGCTATGACCTCGGCGCACCAACCACTTCAGGGAAAAGAAAAAAAAGGAATTCAAAAAATTGAATTGTGTTAGCTGTGACCTCCTGCGCTGACTCCAACAAGAATATGTAAAAAAAAATCTTGAATGTTGTTCTTCCTCTTTTTGCGTCACCAACCACAAAAAAATAATGTCTCTCCTACATATTTAATTGTTCCGTTCTATCACCCCCCCCCCCCGGCTTTTTTTCTTGCCTCCGGCTCCCTTTTTAAATAAAAATAATATGGATTTTAGGCTCGTTGGGTATTCAACTTGGAGAAGCTCAAATCTTGAATTTACTTTGGACTTGTTTGCATGCTCTCATTTTTCACTTTAAGCCCAAATAATCATCTAATTTCTTGTCTTGTACCCAATTAAACCTGCAAATAAAAATGACAAGTAAATGAACTTTTAGCATCAAAACTTATGTTAGGCACAAAAACGCCTCAGTCAAACCTGCTCTACATCTTAGGGGGGAGATTTTTAATCAAACCTGTGTAATGCACTTGAAGGTATAATTTAAGGCCTGTTTATGCCTTATTGAAACCTGAAAAGTGATTTGCAATATGAGTCAAAGTTGTTTACCCTGTTGCATTTGTTGCAACGAAGTCAGATTGTCCAAGCTGTTCTATCTGCTAAACAGGCTGGACATAAACTGTCTACGCTGCTCTGATTTGTTGAGCAGCTTGGACAGATTCTAAGTGTTTTGTTCTTTGTGAACAGAACCTGTTCTTTGTAAACAAGCTAAACACTTTATGGAATATGTTTCCAAGTCATCATGTATTGTTTTTGGCTACAAGATCAGTTTACAAGTCGAAGACAAAGTGGAAAACCGAAACTGCAAAAGCCTGCCTATGCTGTTCTGTTACATGAAGACAAACGGATATCTGAAAAGGGTGACAGACCTTTTCTTATATCAAAATGGCCTTAACAAAAGAAGAAAGACGCAAAGTTGACATTCCTCTTTTGGTTAAAGCCTTATGCAACAGTGACAAAAAGAAAAAGACAAAGATTCTGCCACATGAAGACAAGTCTGCTTTATCAGAATGTGCAGAAAAGGTGTTTTGTCTTTTTGGAAAGACATCCGACTATCTCATTGTCCAATGAAGAAGCTTCACTGAGATTCTCAGTGAGAGTATAAAAGGAAGCTTCTAAGGATTGTGAGATATCCAAGAGTGAGAAATCAGATCGTGCATTAAAGTGTGTTTTTCATGCATGCAAGTCTGCTTAAATATAACAGTACGTGTGTCTAAGCTGTTTATACTCAAGCTGTCCATCTGTGTCTTGTAAAATCAGTGAGTTCATCTAAGTGAGTGTATTCATTGTATCTAGCCTAGGTGTGTCTTAGATTAGTTGAATCATCTGTTGTATCTGTCATCTCAGCTTGAACCTTTTCGCAGTCAAGCTTGTTTGTAATTAACATTTGTTTATAGTATACACAAACATTGAGAAAAGAGTGTTGAATTTTAATTTGCAGTATTCACCCCCCCCCCCAACAGCTTAGAACAACACTCTAGGAAAACCCTTTGGGACCTACAACTGTTATCAGAGCAGATAGAGTGTGTGTCAACTCTAGATCTCTCATTCTCCCTACTTTCCAATGGACAACAGTGCTGCTAGTTCCTCCTCTTACTATGACAATGGTTCAATGGCCAAACCCCCAAATTCAATCATCAAAACTTCTTTGGTTGGAAGTGCAGAATGATGCTCTACTTAGAGAATCTGGATATACAACTACCAGAGATAGTAATGGAAGGTCCCTATGTGCTAATTTCTATTACTACTATCACTCCTGCTATTGAAGGAGCTGCCCCTGAGATCAGAACTTTTGAGAAGGCCAAAGCTCAATGGTCTGATGAAGACAAAAGGCTGGTTGCTCTTGATGCAAAAGCAAGGAATAACCTGGTCATTTCTCTTCCTGATGATGTGTTCAAACAGGTTGAAAAAATGAAGACTGCAAAGGAGATGTGGGATACTTTGTGTACTGTCTATGACGGTCTCACTATCACACTGGATAACAGGATTAACAACCTTGTTAGATAGTATGAACTCTTCTTTGCAAAACCAAAGGAGTCTCTCACAGAAACCTATACCAGGTTCACTGCTCTTATCAATGATCTCAAAGCTGTTGGGATCACAAAGGACATCTTAACTCTAGTGAACAAATTCTTGGACATCCTGCCTGAAGAATGGAACTATTTTTCTACTATATATCTTGAGAAATTCAGGAACCATCAAAGGTATGGATCTCGTAAACTTGTATGGATCCCTACTGAATGATGAGTAGTCAAGACAACAGAAAAGAAATGCCTTGGAAATGTCTAAGAGACGTGCTGCCTTGGTGGCCAGCGTGAGACAACCTGTTGGCTAGGTATGTGATGTGTTCACACAACCTGATCAACAGGCTGATGATGAAAGGGAAGAGATGTCTGAAGAGGAAGATTGTGAAGATCTTGCTGAACTTGATGATGAGCAAATGATTGCGATGCTTGTCAAAAAGTTCAACAAGAAGAGGTTTGGTGGAAAAATGCTGCAGAGGAACTCAAATGCTGTCAAAACGAAGGCATTTGATAAATCTAAGCCTGAGTGCTTTAAATTTGCAAAACTGGTCACATAGCTGCTGACTGTGTGTCTAAAGCTGTTGGTCAGTCATCCAAACCATTCAAGACAAACAGGGACGATGGCTACAGGGTTAAGTACCTTATGACCATGGCTAAGATGAAAAAGTTGGAAAACTCAGTGCCTTCCAACAAGCAAAAGGGACTCATGGTTGAGACATGTGATTGGGAGGAATCTGACTCATCTTCAGATGAAGAAGATAACAACTGTCTGATGGCCAACACCGATGTCCCATCAACCAGCAACTTCAAACACGACCAGAATGAAGCTGAAGCCTTCAGCAGCTTAGAGAACTGGAATCCCACAATGATGTACAAGGTACAAAACTTTATGGCTTACAGTTCTGATGAAAAAGTAAAAATGTTTGAATACATGCTTGTTGATTTAAAAGCTGCTGTTGAGAAGCACAATGTTTTACTGTCTTGACACAAAATCTAGCAAACTGGACAATTTCCATAAGTTGGAAACTGAGCTTGATGAATTAAAACACATCAACTCCATTTTACTAGAAGAAAAGAGAGAGACAAACATAAAACATGCAAAGCTTCAAAAGAGAGTTGACTCTTGGTGCCAATCTGCAAAAAAAGTCAGCCATTGCATTATTCAACAGATCCCTGCACAAATCCAAGCCTATCTTGGAGGGGATCTTGACAAAGCAGCTTCTATTGTTGAGATAAATAATCTGAAAGCTGACTTATCCACTCTTGGTGAGCTTCCTAGCACTTTCATTCAGAAAGTAAATGGTAAGCTAGTCTCAACAAACAGGTTTGTCAGGCCTCAAAATACTGACAGCTTGTGTGAAAAAGCTCCAAAAGCTGATGATGGAATATGTTCTCCTTCGAATCAGCATGCTAAGTGTTCTACTGATTCACACAAGCAAAAGAAAGGAAAACAAGCTCAAGTTGCAGATGTGGACTCTAAACCTGTTGATAAAACAGGCTCTGGGTCCAAAGCTGATGGTAAGAGACCTGTTAATCCTTTTGATGCTAAACATTTTGAGAAAAAGTTTTCAAAAGGTAAGCAGCCTGCTTTCAACAGGAGTAAGTCTCATGTTGGAAGTAAATCTGCTGTGGTTTCAAATAAGTTTTTAAATCATAGTGGAAAATTGGTTATAAATGAAGGTAAGTCTTTCAAGACCAAAAGCAGTGATTATGTTGATAGGCAACATCCATCACATCTCAGTAAGGGCAAAGGCAAAGCCATTGCTCAATCTGAGAAATTGAGGAATAAGTTTCCCAAAACTGTGGAAGGTCAAAGGCCAATCAAACTTCCTGTGTTTGATATCTATCCTCCCAAAAAGAGGAAAGAAGAAACAGGCAAAGCTGTTGCCATTGTGCCTTCCACCCAAACTGTTGATTCATCTAAAAATAGTAATAAGTTTGCTAAACCTGCAGACAGAATCAACAAAAATAATTCAGAATATATTTCTGGAAGTTCTTCTTCCAAAGAAGGCTAAAAAGAGAAAATGCTATAAGTGTGGGAAGAAGAAACATATGGCCAAAGACTGTCCTGAAACTGAGGACATGAGGCCTATTGACTCTGCTAGTTCCATCATTGCAAAAACAAGCAGTGTTGGAAGTAACATAGTCAATGAGGATGGTATCCAAGCTGATACCATCCAAAGAAAATATTAGTGTGGATATCACTGGTCCATCAACAAATGTTGATGAAGTAGGAGAACTCATCCCTATGATGAGTTCCCATAAAAATAACTAATATTTTCTCATGACACTCAACAGGACAAACAACCATCCCAGGTTTGGTACTTGGACAGTGGCTGCTCAGGACATATGACAGGTTGCAAGGACCTGCTGAGTGATCCCAGGCCTGAAAAATGGCCAAAAGTCACATATGGTGACAATGTACAGGGATCCACAGAAGGATATGGAACTCTTCAAGCTGGTGCTGCAGTATTCAAAAGGGTAGCCTATGTGGTTGGGCTGAGACCTAATCTTGTAAGCATAAGTCAACTGTGTGATGCTGGCTACAAGGTTAACTTTGATGAGCACCTGGCTTACATATTGGATTCCCAAGGAAAAGTTGTGCTGTGTGCACAACGAAATAAAGGTGTATATGTTGTGGACATGAAATCTGCTGATCCCACAACTGAAACCTGCTTTATCACAAGAAGCAATGCAGACTTGAACTGGTTATGACACATAAGGCTATCACACCTGAACTTCAAGAATATCAACAAACTCTGTAAGAAAGAGTTGGTAACAGGTTTGCCATCTATAACCTTTGTTAAGGATAAACTCTGCACAACTTGTGAGAAAGGCAAGCAGAGAAAATCATCTTTTAAATCTAAGCACAACTTCTCTATTGATACTCCTCTCTTCCTAATCCACATGGACTTGTTTGGACTAGTGAGTGTCCCAAGTCTAGGAGGAAGAAGATACACTCTAGTAATGGTTGATGAGTTTTCCAGGTTTACATGGGTTATCTTTCTTAAGAGCAAAGGAGAGGCTGCTAGAGAAATCATTGGATTTATCAAAAAGATGGAAATGCTGAACTCTGCTCAAGTCAAGCAGCTTAGAAGTGATCATGGTACTAAATTCAGAAACAATACTCTTGAGGACTTCTGTGAACAAAGAGGGATCTCACAGAACTTTTCAGCAGTAAGAACTCCACAACACAATGGAGTTGCTGAAAGGAGAAACAGAACTCTCATTGAAGCTGCTAGAACCATGCTGTGTGCATCAGTTTACCTTCATCATTCTGGGCTGAAGCTGTCAATACTGCCTGCTTCACCCAAAATAGATCCTTGGTGGTGAAACGGTTCAATAAGACTCCCTTTGAGTCAATCAAAGGGAGGAGGCCAAACATTAGCTATTTCCATGTGTTTGGATGTCCTTGCTTCATTTTGAATCGAAGGGACCAACTGGCAAAGTTTGAACCTAAAGCTGATGAAGGTGTGTTTGTTGGATATTTTGCTATCTCCAAAGCCTACAGAGTATACAACAACAAGAGAAAGGTGATAGATGAATCTATCAATGTCACCTTTGAAGAGTCTAGGAGTGCCTCTACCAAAGCTGTTCCTGAATCAGTTCCAGGAGAATTCATCTTTGATGATCTTATGCAATCCATCAATGAAGAGAAGGACTCAAAAGCTTCCACTACATCCAGAGTGGAAACTGCTAATCATGATGGGCATGATGATGACTATGTTGATACACCCTGTGTGAATAAGTGTACTGACATAATTACAACTTCATGTCCTAAACCAATCAACGCTGATTTTCCTGGATCCTCTGCTGATATGTTCAACAATGGAGAGTCATGCTCAACAAGTGAACAGGCTCAAGATATCTGTGTGTCTGAAAATCTTGAGAGCTGCTCAACAGGACCTGTTGAAGATAACTCAGGAGAATCCTCATTGAAGCAAGATCCTAAGTGGATCAAGTGTCACCCAAATGATCAAACAATTGGTGACATCAACGAAGGGGTGCAAACAAGATGGGATAACTTAGGAAACTTTTGTATGTTTTCTAGCTTTGTGTCCCTAATGGAGCCTAAGAAAGTGGATGAAGCACTTAAAGATGCCAATTGGATCACTACCATGCAGGAAGAACTCAATTAGTTTGAGAGAAACAAAGTATGGAAGCTGGTCCCTGGTCCTAAAGGAAAAACAATAATTGGCACCAAATGAGTTTTCAGGAACAAGATGGATGAGCAAGGTCATGTCATTAGAAATAAGGCAAGACTAGTTGCTCAAGGCTATAGACAGGAAGAAGGCATTGACTATGATGAAACATTTGCTCCTGTGGCCAGGTTAGAGGCAATTTGTTTGTTTCTAGCCTACGCTGCTCATAAGAGCATGAAGGTATTTCAAATGGATATGAAAATTGCATTTTTGAATGGTAAGCTGCAAGAAGAAGTCTATGTCAAGCAGCCCCCAGGTTTGAAAATGAACATCATCCAGGTTTGTCTATAAGTTGGACAAAGCCCTCTATGGTCTAAAACAAGCCCCTATAGCCTGGTATGATGCTCTAACTGATTTCCTTATGAGCAATGGTTATTCCAGAGGTAAAGTGGATACCACACTGTTCATAAAGAAGGTGAAGTCTGATATTATGCCTCTTCAAATTTATGTGGATGACATAATATTTGGTTCTACTAATGAGCAGTTATGCAAGAATTTTTCACTACTCATGAAATCAAAATATGAAATGAGTATGATGGCAGAACTTACTTTCTTTTTAGGATTACAGGTTAAACAAACCTCAAAAGCTATTTTCATAATTCAAAGAAAGTATACTTTAGATCTCTTGAAAAAGTTTAAATTTGATCAAAGTTCTCCTATCAAATCCCCAATGGCAACCAATGTAAACTTGGATGCAGATGCCAGTGGCAAAGCTATTTCAGTAACAGCTTACAGAGGCATGATTGGGAGCTTGCTATACTTAACTGCTAGTAGACCAGATATTATGTTTGAAACCTGTTTATGTGATATGTTTCAAGCTGATCCTAAAGAATCACATCTAGCTGCTGTGAAAAGAATCTTCAGATACCTTAAGGGTACACCAGGTTTGGGTCTTTGGTATCCCAAAGACTCAAGCCTTGAGCTAACAGGATATTCAGATTCCGATTTTGTAGGTTGCAGGCTAGACAAAAAAAGCACAACAGGTGGGTGTCAACTCCTTGGTGGTAAGTTGATAAGTTGGTGTAGCAAGAAGCAGAACTCAGTTTCTACTTCTACTGCTGAAGCTGAGTATATTGCTGCTGGAAGCTGCTGTGGCCAGATTCTTTGGATGCAGCATCAGCTTGAAGACTATGGACTTGTATATAGGAAAACCCCTATTCTGTGTAATAATACAAGTGTCATAGCTATCTCCAACAATCCAGTATTTCATTCCAGAACAAAGCATATAGAGTTCAGACATCACTTCATCAGGGATCACATCCAGAATGGTAATGTGGAGGTAAGTTTTATTTGCACAGATTAACAGCTTGCAGACATTTTCACCAAGCCTCTTGATGAAAACAGGTTTAATTATCTAGTAAGCAAGCTAGGCATGCTAAATAAAAGTGACTAAGTGTCCTGAAATGTTCTATGTTAATATATGTCTCACACTGCTCAAGTTTCTTAGAACAACTTAGACAGAACAGGCTATGCATGTTCTACACTTAGCCAATTTCTGAAAACTTGAACAGCTTGAGCGTATAACAGGTTTGACAATATCAATTTCCATCTCAAACCTGGTCGGTTGATCAAACCCCTAACCTGCTCACTCTTTCAATATGTCATACAAGACATTGTCTTGTAACCTGGTCAGCTATTGAACACAACCTGTTCTTCATTAGCTGAACAGGTTGAATGAACAACCTGAAGAGTGAACAGCTTGTGATGACTCTGCTCATCACAGGTTTGACCAACAGCTTAGACCATCAGTTTTTAATTAATTACCTTTCTTCACAATTAGGTTACTTAATTTCTGTTTTTATTTAACTTAATTATTGCGGATAATGTGTGTTAACGTGTGTTAGTGACTAAAAAGGGCTCAAGTGGTTTGACAACCGTTTTGACATGGACAACCGTTCCGTTTTCCATTAAAGAACTTTTCAAATCAACCGCCCAAACTTTTCTCTCTCATACCCACTCACACACAAACCCTATGAATAACCTTCTACTGTTTCATCTTCGTCTTCCTTACTGCTTCCATAACTTCCAAAGAACCCTAATTTCAACTAAGTGTCTTATGCTTATACCTTCACAATTCTCACTATGGCTCACAGAAACAACCCCTTTCTTCTAGTATTTATGGGTACAGATGTTCAAAAACACTCTTCTGTCACCACAATGCTAACAATGAAACCCACAAACTACATTGCCAACCTAACCATTCCCAAAAACTATGTGGGGAAAGGTTATGAAGATATGGTGGAGTTTCTAAAGGTTCACCCTCTGAATTACGCCACGACTGCCACTCCTGGTGTCCTGTACCAGGAGATGGTATATGAGTTTT
>JAANYP010003963.1:0-70373 GCA_020465985.1 Centrapalus pauciflorus
AGACCCCACCGTCCTGTGAGGCTGCTCCCTCAATGCAAATTCCATCAGCAGGTTTCACCACTGCTGATGTTGAAATGCAATATCCCATCTCTCCCAGATGATGAAGTGCCTTTAGACCAAGGCAATGTAGAGGGAACCACCACTGGTCTTCATGGAGGGTGTTGCAACACAAGCAGCATCTGAAAGGCCCCAAACATTCATCCCTTCTCCTGGTGAGCAGCTACAAGCGCGCTGCTGAAGGCCTCTTGATCCCTCCAACCTGGGCCATCTTACTTTTGCCCAGGCTAATGGAGCTTCTGTCCCAAGTCCCTCTTCCATCTCCCATCACATCCTCAAAAACCAGCCTCATCATCATCTTCTACCATTACCCACTCCAAACAATCCACCCATACACCACATCTCCCAAAGACCTGCCTTTGAAGGATCAGCTTTCTTTGCTGACCAAAACAAAGTTGGTTCTTTGGAACACACCATGCACTCCTACCATCCATCATCTCAGACTCGTGTCTGAGCAGCTCAAAGGCTTCTTGATATGTCAAAGAATCCCTTCCCCGTCACTCCCCAAACTGACAACTCTCCACAGCTGATTGCCTGCACTGCACAGCTGCAAACTGTATCCAAAGTTCTCTTCTATTCTTTCCATAACAGCGGACTCTGTGTCCTCAATGACAGCCACTCTCTCACAGCTGTCATCACTTCTCACTTCTTGCCAACCTACACTTCCAGCCACTTGGCCAGCTACAACCATCATTGGTTCCATCCAACTACTGTATCATCAGACCTTGCTGATGTGCGAGATTCACTAGAACTTCATCTTGCACAGCTGCAACTCTCTGCTGTTCACAGCGTCTGATAGGGAAAAATATTCTTAAGCTTACCTCTCTTGCTGATTCCCACACATCTTCTCGTCAGACCTGTCTTTCCCAACTTAGTGAGGTGAAGGATAACTTGGCTTACTTAGTGAACAGCCTTGTTGGTCCTAAACCCTCTAAACCTGCTGGCAAGCCTGCTGACTTTGTGTCTTCAGGCAGACCAGGTGTTGAAGTCGCTGCTTCATCTCCTTCAAAGGGGGAGAAGTCATCTGCCTCGAAGACTAAGTCTAAGGGGGGAGAAAACTTCTTCTCCTAAGGAGATACCAGTGTCTGCAACTCAAACACAACTGGTCAGCCAGCAGAGATTTTTGAAACAGGGCAGCTGAAGGTGCTTCTCAAGCTGCGATGCCTACTCAGGCTCTCCAAGCCCTGCCTCAGTCTAAGGGGAGGAAATCAGTCCTGAGGACAGGCCTAGCAGCAAAAAGGAGGCACCTTATTTAATCAGAAGAAGAAGAAGAAAGAAGAAATCCTGATGCTGCTGTCACGAAGCAAGCAGCTAAAGGAAAGAAAAGGTAGCTGAGGATCCTATGCCAGCAGAACAAGGCAGAAATACAATTTCACAAGGCCAGAGCCAAGAGATGGGCCTCCATATGCACAAATACTTGAGTTTAGGGAAGAAAACTTCCAAGCTCTGGAGGAAATTAAAAGAAAGAAGAAGAATTGGCCAAAGCTGCTTGCTAAGGTCCTTTGCCCTCAGAAGCAAAGAAAATTAAATTCTACCTTGGAGGTGGGGCAAAAGAAAATAATGGAAGCTGCCAAGGCAATCAGCAAGGAAAAAGAGAAGGAAGTAGAGAAAGATACTCAGGTCTCTGTGACCAAATCAACAGTACCTCATGCAAGAGCTCAATACCGCTTTGACAACTTGGCTAAGAAAAAATTTCATGATGTTGCTGAGAGAAGACTAGCCAAGGAAGCAATTGTCAAAGCTGTCCCAATTTCAAAGAAAGGCAGTCAGTGGAAGCTTAAAATAACAAGGATGGGTGCAACAGGCCCTGAATTGGAAACTTATGACCACACTGATGTAGCTCAAATGGGATATAAGGAGTGGATTGAGCTGGCAGTTGCCCTGAGTGAATCAAAATCTGAAGCTGCTAAACAGATCAGGGCATATGTCAAGAAGTTGATGGAAAGAGTAAAGAATCTTGGCCTGATATCTAAGGAAATAAGTGAAGGTGTCTTTGTGACACATCCAAAAATAAAGGCCAGGAGAACAAAGAAGGATACAGAGATGGAGCTACTCCTCACGCTGATTGAACAGGGCGACTATGCCCTTGAAATAAAAGGAGTTGATCATAGTCTGCCTAAAGGAATAGAGTTTGAGGATGGCAAGATTATAGAAGAACCTGAGCTGGGGGCATTTTTTGTAGATCCCCTAACTCAGAAGAAATGCTTCCAAAGAGCCTCAGAACTGTACAAAGTTGATCTGAGACAACTTGCCGCCTTCAGACTTGCAGTTTCTTTCAGGCAGTCTAGCAAATGGAGAGCAGCTATCTGGGATCAGCTCAGAGGCTTCTATGAAAGAGGAGAGCTCAATGATCCCAAGTTCATGATTATCAGAAGTGAAATTGAGGAACTTGAGGATACAAGGGAAGAACTGGAAAGGATGGTTCAGGATCCTTCTCCATTGATATGAAGTCCATCTACCATCTGGGTAGGTGAAGAATGGGAACTGTCCATCAGTTGGACAGGCTTGCCATTATCTGCTCCCAACTCAATCAGTCCAAACATCTTGTACATTAGTTGTACATCCTGTACATTAGTTGTACATTATTACATAAGTTGTAATTTTTGCTTTTACATTAGTTGTAAAATACATTAGTACATTAGTTGTACTCTTGTAAGAACATGTGTTGTTCTAGTATAGTCAAGAATCAGTGTATATATAAACTGATCTTTTACTTTACTGTAATGTTGTAATTTTATTTCAGCAAATGTACTGTAAAAATATATAGTGATTTTTGATAAGACCAGCTTGGACTGGTTATTGCAAATAGGGGGAGATTGTTAGGCACAAAAAGGCCTCAGTCAAACCTGTTCTACATCTGAGGGGGAGATTTTATAATCAAACCTGTTGATGCATTTGAAGGTTGAATTTAAGGCCTGTTATATGCCTTATTGAAACCTGAAAATGATTTGCAATATCAGTCTAAAGCTGTTCTATATGTTGCATGTGTTGCAACTAAGATAGTTTGTCCAAGCTACTCTGTCTGCTGAACATGCTGGACATAAACTGTCTACGCTGCTCTACACTGTTGAGCAGCTTGGGCATTTTTAAAGTGTTCTGTTCTTTGTGAACAGAACCTGTTCTTTGTGAACAGGCTAAACACTTTATGGAATTTGTTTCCAAGTCATCATGTATTGTTTTTTACTACAAGATCAGTTTACAAAATCGAAGACAAAGTGGAAAACAGAACTGCTCAGCCTGCCCACGCTGTTCTGTAACATGAAGACAAAAGGTTATTTGAAAAAGAGTGACAGACCTTTTTCTTATATCAAAATAGGCCTTTACAAGGAAGAAAGACGCAAAGTTGACATTCCTAAATTAGTTAAAGGCAATGCAACAGTAGACAAAGTAAAAAGACAAAAGTTCTGCACATGTGAAGACAAGTCTGCTTTTTAGAAAAGTGCAGAAAAGGTTATGTTGTCTTTTTCAACAAGACTTCTCCTTTTTCATTCCGTCCAATGAAGATGTTTCTCTTAGATCCTCTAAGTGAGTATAAAAGGAAGCTTCTAAGGACAGAAAGAGGTGTGAAGAAAGCTAAGTGCTGAAACCCAAGAGTGAACGTGCAAGTGTGTTTTCATGCATGCAAGTCTGCTTGTGTAATACAGTTTCTTTGTGTCTAAGCTGTCCTACATAAGCTGTCCCTCTGAGTCTTGTAAACACAGTGAGTGCTTCTTAGTGGGTGTATTCATTGTAAACTAGTTTGAGTCTGTCTTAGACTAGTAAACATACTGTTGTATCTGTCATCTCAGCTTGAACTATTCCGCATTCAAGCTTGTTTGTAATTAACAAATTGTTGATAATACATACAAACATTGAGAAAATAGTGTGTAGTTTTTAAAATTGCTGTATTCACCCCCCCTCTACAGCTTATAACTATATACTTTGGGAACCTCTCTGGACCTACAACACCACCTCAAACTGATATTGGAGTTGTTAGAGAAGGAACAATTATACGCCAAATTTTCGAAATGTGAATTTTGGTTGCGAGAAGTTAAATTCCTTGGTCATGTGATCAACAGCCAGGGAATCCAAGTTGATCCATCAAAAATCGAGGCCATAAAGAACAGGGCGACTCCTAGAACCCCCACGGAAATCCGCCAATTTCTAGGACTTGCCGGTTATTATAGGCGATTTATCGAAAACTTCTTAAAGATAGCAGGTTCCTTAACAGAATTGACTCGGAAGGATGTGAAGTATATCTGGGGTGAAGAGCAAGAAAAGGCGTTTCAGTAGTTAAAGCAAAGGTTGTGTAGTGCACCAATTCTGTCCTTACCTGAAAGGACTGAAAATTTCGTGGTCTACTGTGATGCCTCACACAATGGATTAGGTTGTGAGCTCATGCAAAGGGATAGAGTCATTGCTTACGCATCACGGCAGCTCAAAATTCACGAGGTGAATTATACGACTCATGACTTGGAGCTTGGAGCAGTGGTGTTTGCTCTCAAAATATGGAGGCACTACCTGTATGGAACTAAGTGCACGGTGTTCACAGACCATAAAAGCCTTCAGCATATTCTAAATCAGAAAGAGCTAAATATGAGACAGCGTCGTTGGGTTGAACTACTTAGCGATTATGACTGCGAAATTCGTTATCATCCTGGGCAGGCAAATGTCGTGGCTGATGACCTAAGCCGAAAGGAACGGGTTAAGCCATTAAGAATTCGAGCTTTGGTCATGACTATACAGTCAAACCTAAACTCTCAAGTCTGCAAGGCACAAGAAGAAGCAGTTAAGGAGGGTAATTTACTGGATGAAGCCTTGAGAGGGATGGATAAGCAGTTTGAAATCAAGCCAGATGGATGTCGATACTTCATGGGCAGAATTTGGTTACCAAGATTCGGAGGAGTAAGAAAGCTGGTCATGGATGAAGGGCATAAGACAAGATATGCTATTCATCCAGGGGCAGATAAAATGTATCACCACTTGAAAGGAATGTACTGGTGGCCAAATATGAAGGCTGACATTGCTACCTACGTCAGCAAATGCTTAACATGTTTGAAGGTTAAGGCTGAGCACCAGAAACCATCAGGATTATTGGTTCAACCAGAAATACCCCAGTGGAAGTGGGAAAACATCACCATGGATTTCATCACCAAGTTGCCAAAAACTTCTGGAGGTTATGACACCATTTGGGTGATTGTGGATCGACTTACCAAAACCGCACATTTCCTGCCCATCAAGGAGACTGATAAGATGGATAAGTTAACACGAATCTATCTTAAAGAAGTCGTCTCAAGGCGTGGAGTGCCAGTATCAATAATATCAGACAGGGACAGCCGGTTCACATCAAGATTTTGGCAGTCATTGCAAGAAGCACTGGGTACACGTCTAGATATGAGCACAGCCTATCACCCGCAAACGGATGGTCAGAGTGAAAGGACGATTCAGACGCTGGAAGACATGTTAAGGGCATGTGTCATCGATTTTGGCAAAAGTTGGGACAGACACCTGCCATTAGTCGAGTTTTCCTATAACAACAGCTATCACTCAAGCATTAAGACCGCCCCATTCGAGGCACTCTACGGGCGAAAGTGTCGATCACCTCTTTGTTGGGCTGAAGTAGGAGATAGTCAGATCACTGGACCTGAGATCATCCAAGAGACTACAGAAAAGATAGCCCAGATTCGTAACCGATTAAAGATCGCGCGGGATCGACAGAAGAGTTATGCAGACATTCGACGGAAGGATTTGGAATTCCAAGAGGGAGATCAAGTAATGTTGAAAGTCTCGCCTTGGAAAGGCGTAATCCGTTTTGGGAAACGAGGAAAACTCAATCCTCGTTATATCGGACCATTCAAGATCACCAAAAGAATTGGCCCGGTAGCTTACCGACTCGACCTGCCCCCAGAACTTAATAACGTTCATAATACCTTCCACGTGTCCAATCTTAAGAAGTGTCTGGCTGATGAATCACTCGTTATACCCATGGACGAGCTGGAGTTAGACGATAAGTTGAACTTCATTGAACAACCCGTAGAAATAATGGACCGAGAAGTCAAGAAACTAAAGCACAGCCGGATCCCGATAATAAAACTCAGATGGAACTCTAAGCGAGGTCCTGAGTTTACGTGGGAACGCGACGATCAGTTCCGGGAAAAATACTCTCACCTATTCTCAAATACTCAAGAAATGGAGAACACGAGCTAATTTCGGGACGAAATTCCCTTAACAGGGGAGACTGTAACATCCGGCACTAAACCAGGTTAGCAATGATGCCCTAATCTGTATTTAATAGCCAATTATAGCCTAATCAGTGGTCATTAGAAATTAATCAAGTGATTAACAAGGTTTATTAGAAAATTCAACTCAATTAGAATCAAATTCATCGGTGCGATGAATGGGGAAATCAATTAATCCGATCAATTTGCGATATGAGGGATTAATTCAACTAAGTACGTAATTAAATTATGATTAATGACACTAATCATACACTAATACAATTACTTAACATTAATTATGCAAGACTAAAACAATTCATTAAAACAATGCATTTAAAAGTATTTTTGAATTTACAAGAAAAGGAAAATACAAGAATACATTTTAAATACATTTATACAAAAAAAAAAAGGGAAATACACTATAATTATGGCCTTGTAGGCCGGCCATATAGGAGGTACAAACCTCCATATTTTAATTTGAATATCCATGCCCAATCTCAATCAAATCTCCTTCACACCTCACCCTTTCAACTCACTTTCATTTCATCCATCTTCACACTCTACCTCCACTCTTTGAAAGACCAAAAATCCTCTATAAATAGAGATCACTTCTCTTCATTTTCATCACACCAAACTATCTCTTTTCTCTCTTTCTTGAAGCCAGCCAAGAGCCACAACCAAGGCCAAGACTTTGAAAATTTTGTTCTTTCAAATATTTCAAGAGTTTTGGTGAAAAACTTGCAAGGGTTTCAACTTTTTCTCAAAATCAAACTCCTAACACATCAAAGTAAGTAAATTCTAGCTTATATCATCTTATATTTATGTTTATATAAGTCTTGCATAATATATATGATCACCTACAACAACAAGTTTCATAAGAACTCAAGTTTATAAGTTTCTAGTTTTTATTTTAAGTTGTTTCTTTACATATGTTTATGAATATGTAAACACATTATAAAAGTGTTAATATTATGAAAACATGTGATATATATGTGTTTTTATAACTATTATGGCTTTTATACAAGTAGTCTTTGAATAAACAACAAAAATCATAAGTTGTTGTAAGTTTATAAACTACGGATTTTCGGCAGAAAATTTATATCGACTTTGAAAAATCATAACTAATTCATAACTCAACAAAATGAGTTGATTCTTGTCTCAAAAGTTAGATCTATGCCTTAACTATATATCTGTAATTTTTTATAATTTATTTTGAAGTTTAAGACCTCCAGAAATTATTTTGGAAACCGAAAGTTTGACAGCTCAAAAATGGCCAACATAGCGTTTTTAACGAGCTTTTTCACCAACCTAAACAACTCGAAAAATGGCCGTTCTTGATTCTAAAAATCCTTTTTATATAATAGTTTAATGTCCTAGAAAACCAAACTCTAAAACATTTTGGAGCTTGGTCAAAAACAGCCTCAAAGTAGGCCGAAAAACCTCCGAAAAAGCTGGAAAATTATATATATATAAACTTGACGTTTTAAGCAAATCTTATTTATAAACTTGTAATGTTGGGTGATTTAAGACATAAAAATCTATAAATATACATATTATCATATATTAGTAATCTTAAGTCCTTATTATCATTTAGGACTCGGTTAAACATCTCCGGTTTCATCACCCATCAAACTACGCAAACTTGCATTTTGCGCATATTTTGCCATCACAAGTTCGGTGAGTCTTCATAGCCCCTATTTTCACTATCTATTGGGGTGGAAATACATGCACTGTTTTCATATGGACATCAAAACTGTTTATTTCTTATATGTATTACATGTTTGGATTCCATCAGCCCTTATATCATGAACCGTTAATTGCATTTATTTGTAAGCGCGAATATATTGTGGATAGATCTATCGGGAGTCATGTCCCCCATTCGGGTTAGCTCGGTTCGGCTAACAGCGAGTGCATATATATTCAACACACGGTATTACGTATGGGAATACTGCACAGGGCAAACTCATTCTAATTAAGCTTCGGTTGCATGATGGTTTATGTAATACATACACGGAATTTATGATTTTATAAATTCAACTCATTTGATAATGTCCATACAACTGGTCTTTTCGCGTAAACCTATGAGCTCACCAACAATTTTTGTTGACGTATTTTAGCATGTATTTTCAGGTAATTAAGGCAAGTATGCCTTCAGAAGTAACCACTTTCAAGCTTCCGCACTTAAGGAGTCGCATTCTTTTTCAAACCGTCGGAGATTTATTTGCATTATTTTGGATAATTTAATTATGTATTTAAATCTCTGTACTTTGCGAACTACTCTTTATCATTTACGGGTTATGTAAAACATTTCTACCTTTTAAAGTTATATCGATGTATTTTTGAAAAACGTCCATATAGTGGTCGTTCATTATGATTATGGTTACGCTTCCGCACTCGTCACGCCTCGCTGCCAACCGGGGTAACAGGGTGTGACAGACTAGCCTTATGGACGTCTCAGCTTGCCAGATGTATCGCCAGCTAAAGGATATGTTCCAGACTCAAGCTCGGACTGAGAAAAACATACGACTAGGTCTCTGAGCTCCTGCAGAATGGCAGAAGGAACAACTGTTAGACCCTATGTGCTGCAGATGAAAGTTTATCTGGATCATCTTAGCAGACTTGGGTATCCCGTGACACAGGACATGACCACGAATCTGATTCTCAATTCCTTATTGAAGGAATTTTAGCAATTTGTAATTTGTTACAATATGCATGGAGAAGATGATCAGTGGGCTGCATCAGATGCTATAGACTGCTGAGGGAATGATTAAGGAGAGAAGATAGGGAAAGAGACGGAAGGGAAAGTAAGTTTCCAAGCCAGAGGTTAAAGCTAACAAGTAGCTAAAACCTAGAACCAGAGAAGTCAAATCCAAGGATGATAAATTCTTTGAGTGCTAGGAAACTGGGCACTGGGAAAGGAATTGTCCCAAGTACTTGGAAACGGTCAAGGTTGACCGCAATAAGACTTCGTGTATCTGAATCAGTCACTTCTATTGTTCTTGGATATGTGACATCCAATTGAACAAGTTTTATGCATATTGTCTACAATGACTAAACTGAAGTGAAAAGAGATGACAGATTCAGTGGGAGCATAGAGACATCTTAGAGAATACTCTGCTGGACACTATTTTTCATGTCATCAATAGTTTATCATGGTGTAGTATACAATTGTTGAATTTCTTGCAAGAATTTTTGGGATAAATAAAGAATTTTTGGAGTTGAAAATTTATTGCTTGAAATTCCTATTGTTTAAGATTACTAAACCATGATTATAGACTATTGATTCAAGTGGAGCTTGAATACTAACTTGTCAATGGAGATTGGACAAGCTAGTAGTCATATTAAGATAAAAAGGGTTACCATGTTGTTGTGTAATTTGTTTAAGTGTTCAAATGCAGTTTCATTGAACTTGTTAATTCTTGAAAGTTAGCTCAAGAGATTATATGAGTTGGATAGTCACATGTGATTATATGGATAAAACTAATAAAATGAAGAATTAAATGTAAAGGAGTTACATGGAGGTTAATTCACTTCACTTGTCAGAAATAATTAGACTTGAGAAGTCAGAATTGTTTAGACAAGAAGTAATCGCATTTTATAAAATTACATGTGAAATGTATACAACTTGTGTGATGGTTAGTCAAGTAATAGCCTTTGACTTGTTTAAACACTTGTCGGCAAACTTGACGAAACACTACAACAAAATGTTGTCGATAACCAGGTACTGGTGGTTATGGATACATATCACAAATGTTGAACACAATGTTATTAAAGATATCTTGTTAAGATATAGATAAACCGCATACAGTCATATTCAAGACTAAACATCTAAACGTATCACTAGTAGCAATTAATCTGAATTGCTAGAGCTCCTAAATTTTAATCCTGTTGTCTTTATGAGTGATTTACCAGTTCCTCCAAAGATAATGGATATAAATTTGTAAGGAGATTCAGAATGAGTCTGAATAATAATACAAGAAGTTGTAATAAAGAACTAGTGTAATTTTTCAAAGATAAACGGTAATGGAAGTTAAGTCAGTTAACTAGAGAACACTCCCACTAAGATCATGTCTGAAATTAATTTTTCGATAAATCGTGTTACTGTTACATTTGATAAAGGAACAGTAGCATTAAATTGATGGAAGGCGGGTTGTGTTTATTGAGATAAAGGAGATCAACATGATATCTTTAATGCCGTTCTATTTTGCATGTTTTAGAAATCAAAGAATAAATTTGAAGTTATTCTAAAACTATTCCATAGCTGCTTGTTGTCATGGGAACCACAATGAGAATTAAAAGGATACTGTGGTTTTTGGTTGATATTTATGGGTGATGAATATAGCAAAGGTTGGACAAAATTCACAGGTATTTGTTGTGAACAAATATTGGATTGACCCACCGATTGAGACCACTTTGTGGATCATATTCATGAGTTGTCTCATAAAGGTAATACTTAGTACCTGAGATGTCTACGTACTTTAGTGCGGGTGCTGCTATACATTTGGCCTAACCTAACGTCATCCTAACTGGGTGTGACACCCTTGCCACAACAACCACCAATTACAATACACCCAGGATTGATCATCAACATGCAATAACATAATGATCTGATAACCTAAATTAAGTGCGGAAGCATTAAATACATAAATAAAGTAGTGCAATAGTGTCAAACACCCTACAGTGCTATAAGGTACCAAGTCTAAGTCTACACACCCATTACAATTATTACAATCATCCAGAATATATTACAACATTGTCTCATAACATAATTACCGATTAAATAGTACCAAGTCTTCCAAATCTTCCCAAATGACCTAACTAGAAGGTCCGGAAGCTGATTTACCCTTTCCTGTAAAAATGAAGACAACTGAGGGGTAAGCGAATGCTTAGTGAATACACAGATTTACACATTTTATAAATCCTTATGATGCCCACAAGAGTAGCACCGACGACACACGTCGTGCACTCTCCACGTACACAAAGTACGACCACACATGAGCCGTCGCTCTTACGAGCCCAAAGCTCGGCCTTTAAAACATACTACTGAGACAGACATAACATCGGGGATGACATACTGCCTACCGGACCTGGAGGGATCAGCTCCAGCATCATATAGAGCAGTAACATCAGAGTAACAGATGCGACCCACCGGTCCATCGTAGATGCACAACAAACGAACGGACATGCATCAAATAAGAATGTGCATCTAAATCTACGCAAGTTAGTAGAATTCCAAACGAAAAATGAAGCAACATGTCTCAGTAAGCGAAAGCAATCATAAAGCAGATATAAACATGCGAAATCATATGTACTCACTGTGGGTGCGTAATTAAACTTTTAACCAATTTTATTTCTCCTCGGGCTTTCAACCGGATCCACCAAGTACCCCACTGTGGGTTAAACAACACCACAAGGGACCTGTTGTATTAATTACAACAATACCTCGTATCAATAACCGTTTAAATCCATAAAATCAAGTTTCGTAAGTTTTGCAATATTTTTCCCTATTTCGGGTCCATGTCTAAATTCATACCATAATTAAGTTTGAGCTTATCTCATGTTCATACATTGTCCTTTGAGTAACCCTTGTCATTTTATGTGTTGTTTATGAGTTTCATTCAAAATACACGAGTTTAGAGAGTAGATTTCTCAATTTTAGGCATTAAACTCGAATTTAATGGGTTAGATTCGAACCCACCATCAAATATGATGATAGATTCGAACCCCTATAGGTAGATTCGAACCATGCTTCGAATCTGGGGATAGATTCGAACCCCTTACCTTCGAATCTGGTATTACACTCGAAAACACACTCGAATCTAGTACCAAACTCGAGTTTGTTCTTGCATTTCGACTCTGTTCTTGGTATATTCGAGTCGGTTCATCCTTATAACTTAAATCCTTCATTCTAAGTCCTAAAATCACTGATATATCATGTATGATGCCTAGTTTCGATTCTATTATGCATATACTATCATATTCTTGCAATATTTCAAGCAAAACAAGCTCCAATTTACATAAAATGACAGATTCGAAATTCTAGTTCTTCAAAACCGAAACAACAAACTTAAAAGGGTCGGTTCTTACCTTAATTCGTACGAAATCAGAAATCCGTTTGTAGATTGTTGTTGTACTCCACGAGATCTTTCCGCTGACGTATAATTCTCGATAATCGGACGGTCGGTTTGTGATATATCTTAGAGAGATAAACTAGAGAGAGAGAGAACTTTATGGAAATGAATGGTTTAAGCCCTTTTTATTCCACTCTTCATCATTTTTGCACATTTCACCCCTCAACTTAACCGGTTCCATAAAATACTGATTTATTCTTAAATTTATCATTACTAACTTTTATAATTCATAATAATCATTTCAAAGTTCTTAAACTTTTTAATTTTCTTAAAACAACAACTAAGTTTTAAATATCCCCAAATACATAATCTTTGCTCATAATTCAACTTATTTATAAATTACCTGTCTAAATATTTCTTAAATCACCGTAATTGAATTCGAGGATGTTACAACATGGGCTCCACCACGCTCAAACTTCGTCCTCGAAGTTTATTTGGATTCGAATACATACTTATACTTTTTCAACGTATCAACTTTTGTCTCCCAAGTATGGTTTACTCCTTTGTGATGCTTCCAACGTATCAATACTATTTTAATCTCTTTGTTCCTTAACTTCCTTACTTTCATATCCATAATATATTCTGGATTTTCAACATATATTAATCTTTATTGATTTCGAATTCGGTATAATCAACCTAATCTTCATTACTAGTTGTGAAGATTTCATAAAGCTTTCCACATGAAACAACAAGTGTTATTTAGATATTTCCTTAGATAATTCCAAATGAGATAACAGATTCCTAACTTTTCTGTTATTCTAAATGAACCAACTCACCTCAGTGCTAATTTTATCCCTTATTCAAAATAAGTAGTACACCTTATCGGTGATACTAACAAATATACTACATCGTTTCCCTCAAAACTGATTGGTTTAGGTGTCTCATCATTATCTCTTCTTTCATATCATAGACTCAGCAATCAGAGTCATTTCAATTTCATTCCAACACGTAGGCGTTCTACATTTCTTCACGTACAAAACTGTAAACAGCGTTTTCTTGATTTTTAACATGATAACTAGTGTTATACGAAAATTCTATCAAAACAATTGATCTTTTCTGTTGGTACTTAAATCCAGAAGGTATGATTTCATTATATATTCCAATGTGAAAATAGTCCATTCATTTTGACCATCTGTCGGGGTTAGTAAGCTATACTCATAGCTATATGTGTTCCTAATCCCACTTGTAAAGCAAACCAATAGTTGAAAATGAAACGACTCTTCTAATCAAACATAATCGATTCTAGAGTACCATAAAAATAATAACCTTACTCACGCAAATCTGCGCAAATTTTTCCAATAATAACTTTCTCAAGTTAGTATATACATACCAATTTAAATCAGCATGTCTACAATTTATTAATCGTAGAAAATTTCTTAAATCTGTAATACCGCGAAAACAGCTTCCAAATTCTCAATCTACAAAGCCCCTATCTGACAACTTCTGAAGTTGCTTCATCATATCTTACCTTTCAGTAGATGCATACTGATACGAACAACAAGCTATTGGAGAAACTCCAGGGATCAAGTCAACACAAAATTTCACTTGTCTTTCAAGTGGCACATCAGACAAGTCTTCCAGAAACACATATGGAAACATTTGGGACAACAGGCGCATCGGCCACAGTTTTCTCTTCAGTCTTGGTATCAATAGCCTATACCAAACAAAACTCACAACCCTAAGCAATCAGCTTTCGGGACCTAACAATCATCATTAGACATTGATCCCCACTTCTCCAATACTCATATATACAATTCTCTCGCCTCCTTTCGGCGTAGTTATCTTTATTATTCCTTCATTGCAAACTACATGCGTCTTGTCACATATATTTAATAAGTTCTTTCTAATTATCGTATCAAATCACCGATCTCTATTGAAATCAAGTCAGGATTGAGTACTACCTCCTCAATCACTAAAATACAATCATGATACACATGATCTATGCTAACTAATGTGTTACTTAGCAATTTCAACATCAATCACAATAGACAACTTAGATCAAGGTATTTACACTTGTTGAGCAAAAGCAGTAGATACAAATAATTGATCGACACCCAAAATCAAACAGAACTCATGATCACCTCCGAATCATCCTTAGATTCCGAATCGTAGTACTAGACTTTTCTTTGCTGTATAAGCAATTTCCCTAGTGTCCAAAGTCTCTTTAAACTTTTTTATTGTTTAATCAAATTTCCATTTCATTAAATATTATATCCCTCTTCCGATCAATTATAATTCACATATATTTCTTAATTTATACTTCGCATTGCATATTCCAAATCCCTTACAATATTAACACAAGTCACGTATTCTCATACCTTTGTTCGCTTTCTCAGAAATGCTTGAATTACTTTCCTTTCTGTTATAAAATTTACATATTTCAAATATTGAAATAGCCTCTTTGACTCCAACTACATCAAATTCTCATGAACAGTTCGTGTCATGTGTTCTCAGCCACAACCTTTGTAAGCTTAAATTATTCAATACAATGTACCTTACCGTTTTCTTTTAAAACAAGTTGATGCTATTTTGTCTTATGATAAACACTACAAGTTGTGATCCATCCTTCAAACATATCACATATGATACTAATATGATTAGTTCCAATTCTTTAACCCATCATGGTCAAACTTAGACTTTATTACAACTTCTCAACTCATTCATAAGTTTCTAAGAAATCTATAACATCTCTTCCAATTCAAAGCTTCCAAGTCCATCTTGGCTATTCATCTACTGCCTATTTATATACTCGAATATTCCCATTCACAAACATGATTATACTTATATTAATAATAAAACTTTATATCACTTGATTTCATGTTAACTTCAGCATCATAGAACTTCGATGAAATATTACATATGGAATCTTTAAAGTACACTTCTAACTCTATGGATTAACGTCCAAAAGTTATAACCACAATCTTAGAGATATCATCTCTTTGTTGAACTTTTCATTCATAGTTTCATCATGTAATATCATTACATGCTAATTCTTTGGTCGAAATTTGCAATTTCTGCTAAAATGGCCCACTTTTCCACAATTATAACAAGCATCGGCCTTCATTGGACATTTGTTAGCCTTATGTCCAAATTGATTACAATGGCAACATCTCTTACTTCTATCACGTTTATTTGTTCTTGACCTCAAGTATAGTCCATTTAGTTCATCTTCTCCAGAGTTTACAATCTTTCCAATAGCTCTTTCTTCATGATTAACAGGTGGTACAATATCAGGCTCACCATATTGCCTACTAAACAACAACTTGAATTGTTCCCAACTAAGGGAAGCAATCAACTTGGATCCCAATTCTTTTTCCCAACGGTCCCACCATTCCTTAGCTTGTCCAATCAATTGATCCTTAGCTAAAAATACCTTATACTCATCCTTACAATTCATCTCCCTAAAGATTTGTTCCATAATTTTAATACACATTTCTGCTTCCTCAATTCTCAGAGATCCAGAGAATGTGGGTGGTTGCCAGTCCTTGAATGATCTAATTACATAATTCATGTAATTCTCATAAATCCCAGTTTCATAATCAATCTTTTCCTTGCCCTTGTCTTTGCGTTTCACTTCATTCCTAAGGTTTATGTCTACCACAACATAATCCCTTTCATATTGCCTCTTTTCTTTTCTCTTGTCTTCTTTTCTTTTGGCTTTGGCCTCATCTCGCGACCGAAACTGATCTTGAATCATTCGATTCTGCTCAGCCATCATGGCAAGCATCATCTCTCTTGTTTCTTCAGGTGTCATTCCTCCTCCAGACATGTTCTGTAATAATAACACATAACTTGTTTAGTAACAGGTCATCAGTTTAAAGACACCACTCATTTGTCCCGTATGATAGTCAGTCTCTTATATTTACTAGATCATAACCTATCTTAGTTCAGATCATTACTTAAATCACTACATATCATTACCTAATGTTTGAGATCAAGACCTCACGGACACTTGAATCTCAAACTACTGCTTTGATACCATCTCGTGTGACACCCTTGCCACAACAACCACCAATTACAATACACCCAGGATTGATCATCAACATGCAATAACATAATGATCTGATAACCTAAATTAAGTGCGGAAGCATTAAATACATAAATAAAGTAGTGCAATAGTGTCAAACACCCTACAGTGCTATAAGGTACCAAGTCTAAGTCTACACACCCATTACAATTATTACAATCATCCAGAATATATTACAACATTGTCTCATAACATACCCGATTAAATAGTACCAAGTCTTCCAAATCTTCCCAAACGACCTAACTAGAAGGTCCGACAACTGATTTACCCTTTCCTGTAAAAATGAAGACAACTGAGGGGTAAGCGAATGCTTAGTGAATACACAGATTACACATTTTATAAATACTTATGATGCCCACAAGAGTAGCACCGACGACACACGTCGTGCACTCTCCACGTACACAAAGTACGACCACACATGAGCCGTCGCTCTTACGAGCCCAAAGCTCGGCCTTTAAAACATACTACTGAGACAGACATAACATCGGGGATGACATACTGCCTACCGGACCTGGAGGGATCAGCTCCAGCATCATATAGAGCAGTAACATGAGAGTAACAGATGCGACCCACCGGTCCATCGTAGATGCACAACAAACGAACGGACATGCATCAAATAAGAATGTGCATCTAAATCTACGCAAGTTAGTAGAATTCCAAACAAAAAATGAAGCAACATGTCTCAGTAAGCAAAAGCAATCATAAAGCAGATATAAACATGCGAAATCATATGTACTCACTGCGGGTGCGTAATTAAACTTTTAACCAATTTTATTTCTCCTCAGGCTTTCAACCGGATCCACCAAGTACTCCACTATGGGATAAACAACACCACAAGGGACCTGTTATATTAATTACAACAATACCTCGTATCAATAACCGTTTAAATCCATAAAATCAAGTTTAGTAAGTTTTGCAATATTTTTCCCTATTTCGGGTCCATGTCTAAATTCATACCATAATTAAGTTTGAGCTTATCTCATGTTCATACATTGTCCTTTGAGTAACCCTTTTCATTTTATGTGTTGTTTATGAGTTTCATTAAAAATACACGAGTTTAGAGAGTAGATTTCTCAATTTTAGGCATTAAACTCGAATTTAATGGGTTAGATTCGAACCCACCATCAAATATGATGATAGATTCGAACCCCTATAGGTAGATTCGAACCATGCTTCGAATCTGGGGATAGATTCGAACCCCTTACCTTCGAATGTGGTATTACACTCGAAAAGACACTCGAATCTAGTACCAAACTCGAGTTTGTTCTTGCATTTCGACTCTGTTCTTGGTATATTCGAGTCTGTTCATCCTTATAACTTAAATCCTTCATTCTAAGGCCTAAAATCACTGATATATCATGTATGATGCCTAGTTTCGATTCTATTATGCATATACTATCATATTCTTGCAATATTTCAAGCAAAACAAGCTCCAATTTACATAAAATGACAGATTCGAAATTCTAGTTCTTCAAAACCGAAACAACAAACTTAAAAGGGTCGGTTCTTACCTTAATTCGTACGAAATCAGAAATCCGTTTGTAGATTGTTGTTGTACTCCACGAGATCTTTCCGTTGACGTATAATTCTCGATAATCGGACGGTCGGTTTGTGATATATCTTAGAGAGATAAACTAGAGAGAGAGAACTTTATGGAAATGAATGGTTTAAGCCCTTTTTATTCCACTCTTCATCATTTTTGCACATTTCACCCCTCAACTTAACCGGTTCCATAAAATACTGATTTATTCTTAAATTTATCATTACTAACTTTTATAAATCATAATAATCATTTCAAAGTTCTTAAACTTTTTAATTTTCTTAAAACAACAACTAAGTTTTAAATATCCCCAAATACATAATCTTTGCTCATAATTCAACTTATTTATAAATTACCTGTCTAAATATTTCTTAAATCACCGTAATTGAATTCGAGGATGCTACACTGGGTGATCATAACGGTTCGAGGCTGGTTACAGTGGGAGTCGTGCTGGAGGCCTAGATAGTCAATATGGGATTTGCACCTTCTTTTAACTAAGAAGAGATATTTCTGGGCCCCTCGTCGATCGATACTGACAGAAATGCATGGCAATGCTCGGACAGAATTGATGTGTTCTAATCTGTCTGTTTCAGTTCAGTATGAGATCAGGAAGTCGAGAAACATAATCGTGTTTGCTACGGTTGATCTAATCCATGCCTAGCTTTCACATTGAAATATCGTGATGCATGGGATATAACCTAAATTTCTTTTTGGAAGACTGTTTCAACAAGAATGACCGAATGGGAGTCAGAGTTTTTATGACCTTGGTTGCCTAAAGTGTCTAGCCATGACCTCCTTTAGGCGTATGCTGCAGGACAGTATGTCGTCTTACACAAGTGGGAGTATGTTAGTATATGGTGTGTAAAGATGACATTACTAATGCATCATGGCTGATTTCATAAAACACTTGAGGGTCACATCGATGAGCACAACTGAGCAGATGCATTTAAACTATTAAATAAATGATATTGGATATTGTTTATGACACGAAATGATCGTTGAGATTAAATTAATGCCTGATTAATTATATCTCAAAGTACGGGGACTAAAAAGTGCAATATTAGATATTGTATTGATTTAATTGTCATTGGATGATAATTAAATAATTATCTAGTCTTTTATTTAGTATTGGATATTAAATAAACGATGCATAATAAGAGATAATTATAAATAATTATCTAGTCATTTATATATTATTTGATAATGTATAAAAGATTAATATTATTTAAAGGATATATAATTATAGAGATAATTATATAAGGTTTAAATAATAAAGATAATTATTAAGATATATATTATATTATTATATTAGAGTTTAATTAAAACTAAAACTCTTAATTAATAATATATATATAAACATACGGCTAAACAAAGTGTATATATATATAATATATATATATGGACATACAAAAACCTAAAAAAAGTTTTTTTTTGGGAATTGTGATACACTCTACATAAACACACGACACACACACATTCGATGTGTGTGGTGTGTGTGGGTTTTGTGGGGTTTTTCCAGCCGTACCAAAACTCAAACACGTATGTGTTTTGGTTTTCCCATTCTTCGTGTGTTCGATTGCATACTTGGCGCCGCTCGACCGTGTCATCACCGGTGGATACCGAAAGCATATCATTTGTGTATTCTTGTCATTGAATACAAATGTACGGATTTTATTGCTTTCATGATTACTTATCTTATGTATACTTGATGATCTGTGTACGGAATTCGTGATTTTAAAAAGCTTATGTTGTGCATTTAATGTGATTAATGTTTATGTTTTTATGAAAAATGATACGAATTCCCAACAATTATAACTTAATAATTGATTATAATTATTTAATGGGTTACTTTGTTGATTTATTAATAGTTAATAGATTAATCAGAAACTAATATAATTAATTAAGGAAGTACAGAGGCTAAAGTGCAATTAACAAAAAATTGCAGAAACCCTAATGGGCTTAGGGTATAAGGGCCAGCCCCTATAGGGGGTTCCCACATGTACCATGCAACCTTACTTTAAGGTTTCCACTCAACTAAAAATAGGGTTGCATGCTAGATTTCAAATCATTCATTCATAATTCTAAGTTTTTACTTTATGAATGAGATCCAACTTTTGGGACTCAAGATAATTGGAACTTGGAACACAGTTATAAATACTCTCTTTGGTTCGTTGGATGTGAACCATTAGAGGTGTTCATACTTTGGGCAATAGCCGTCAAATCAGAGTCTGCTGTGGAAGTGTTCTTCGCGGGAGAAATCAGTTTTCTCCAAATGTTAGTTTTTTTATTTATCTCTTTTATTTTGTTGAGTTGTTTTACTTATTTGATTTACATCCATTAGGGTTAATATTATTTCTGTTGTTAGATTATTTATTTTTGTGCTAAGTTTTAAATTAATCTAGCAAGGTGTAACAACCTAGATTTGAACCAAACTTTTAATTTCTGTATTTGCCTAATAATGTAATTTTAATTACATTACTTTGTACTCTAATTTAAAGAAGTAATGAAATTATTTAATTAAATTAAATATTATAAATTATAGCAACATACTTGACACGAATAAAAAGATTAGAAATTGAACTATTTATGTAATTTATTTAAAAGTAATGAGAAATATATATAATTTTGTAAGGTCTACACACTACGGATCCATCTAAACACAGAACCGTCAACGAGTGCGGAATCCTCGTTAACGGGTAGACGGTAACAACTCTCACCAGGAACACGGAGACTATCAACGAGCTGTACGAACTACACAAGAACGCACCTACTAAAAGATTCTCTCCGAAACAATGCTAACACTGATGATAAACTCGAAATCGCCCTTTGCTTAATCTCTCTCGAATTCTGCAAAAAGTCTCATAATTATTCGAGTCTATCCCTAATTATAGAGGCTAATTGGAGTCTGCCATGGGCCAAACTCGAATCAGGCCCAAGGCCCATTCGAGTTTGTCCCCACTGACACTCTCGAATCTGCCTAAGTGATCACATTCGAATCTGCCTAAGTGACTCCTTCGAATCTAACCTAGATTCGAATCCTAGTCCTTAGAGATTTCGAATTTACCTTTTCACATAATTAACTTAGTATTGAAACTTATGTTTTTAACTTATGTTTGATTTTATCTTTGATTATTATGTTTGAACTTCTTGTAATACGTTACGTCAAGTTCAAACATACAATCAATAACTATCAAACATATATAAACATATATATCAACCACTCGTTAAAATTCAATACTTTGAATATTACTTAAACCAAAATGTTCGATCACTTAGACTGCTATCGTCACACAGGGTGTAGCAACAGACTCCCCCTTGACGATAGCTTCTAACTATTTACATCTTGATTAAGTACTTTGTTTATTATTTATTCAAACTGCTACCAGCATACAAACCCTTTTCAATGCACACTCTAACTACATTTTCATACTTTCTAGCCTCACTGTCCATATGAGTGTCGCTAGAGATCTTATGAGCATGCAGCACCTGAAGGTCATCTTTAGACAGGTTTACCAGGTGAAGGGGATCATAGACTCTAAGAATTACTTTTTCTTCAAATTCTTCCATCACGGCTTCCCCTGTTTCACTCTCCACATACCACCAGTTTAGGTTTTTCACGACGTCCTGTGGCATTGGCTTGAGTGGCACCTTTCTCAGACATCTTACTGGTCTGTATTGTATCTTCATCCATGGACGCCCAGTCAGAGGATCAATTCGTGAATGATCCATTACTCGTTTTCCTATCCTCGGATTAAGACGTTCAAACTTCCTCGACCTTCCTTCTTTTCTTATGATTTTGGCAATTATTTCAGCGTAAGGATCGTTGCCGATATTGATTAGCTCTTTCCAAGCTAACGCCTTTATCTCAATCTTCGGCAAAGAGTTGAACACTTTCAGAGTCCTTCTGAGGTACTGGAGACCATCTTTTCTTTTGATTATGAATAGCTGCAATTCCCTATCAAAGAGCCAGCTCAATATGCTTCCTGACAGCTTTCAAGTACCCGGCACCCTCATCTTCTTCTTCAACTCTAACTCTTTCTGCTCTGCACTGAACCATAGCTTTCTTTTCTCTTCATTGGTCAGCTCTCTAGCAGGCTCTTCTATTGATGAATCAACATTTAAAGCAGCATTGACTACTTCTATGTTAACCACATCATTTCCTTCTATCACATACGTATCTGTGATTGGATTTTGCTGAACGATGATCTCATTGGCTTCATCATCTTCGTCAGCACAAACCTCATCATCGGACTTCCAATCCGTTATATCTTCAGGAACAAATTCTCCCTCTTCTAATTCCTCCATATCATCCTCAAAATCAAAGCCCAAGTCCATCGGGTCATCGTCGAGATCCATAAGTGCATCAATCATCTCATTTATCTCATACTCTGTAGGTTTGGATGAACTGGCTTCTCCTTCTTTAGCTCCTGATTGACTCGGCTCCCCCTGAGTTTGAGCATCCTGAGCAGCAGAAAAATCTACTGGCTCATTCTGTCTTTGCGTGCTGGGATCATTGCCGTGGTCATCATCATTATTGTCCTCATCATCCCTGCGCACTTCTTCTTGATCACGGCAGGATGTCTCCCCCTGAGCCTTTATATTTTTCATTAATTGCTCAACCAGGGAGCGCATCGATCTTAGTTCAGCTGCTTGATCAGCGACAAAAGTTTTCAACTCCAAGTTCTCTTCCTATACTTTGTCCAAAATCTTTTTCAGGTCGGCATTCTCATTATCTAGATTTGCGTTATGCTTCTGAATTTCACCGATAGCCGTTGTCAGGACTAAGATCTGGATCTGTTGGAAGTCAACTCTATCTTTTAGTTGTAGAAACCTTTGATTTTCTGCGAAGGTGGATGAGGTGGATGGAATGGATTGTATTGGAGTCCATATGATGGGTGATGGGATGTATGGTTCAACAGGTGGTGGTGATGGTGGAGTGGGAGATTGAGTAATTGGAGGTTGAGATACTTCAGGCTGTGCGGCTGAAGCTGAGGAAGTTCCTTGCATAAACCGATGACGCTTAGCCCTTTGCCTCGTCACTAATGGAGCGACCTCTTCTTCTTCAAAATCAGAGTCATCAGACTCTCGTGATGCTCGCCGCCTTGAAGCTTCTTCATTCACTACCAATCTCGACCCATAAGTTCCTATCTGAACGGTTGGTTCTGCTGTAACAGATTCTGGCACTTCAACTTCTATTTCTTCCATATCTTCGGATTCAGTGGCTGAAGACAACACGTCATTACCTGTTGGCTCCGGTTCATATTCATCAATTTCCCTAAGAATATCATCTTCTCCTTCCGGAGGCTCTAGCAATTCTCCAACTAACGCTGCTGATATTTCTTCATTGGCATTTGGACCCGCTTCCCATATCTCATGCAGTGTTTGAAATAACTCATCGGATGTCGGAATAGGTTCTGCTGGTGTAGTTGATGGTCCAGCCTCTTGTTCTTCTTGATGTTGACTGGTAGAAGGCCTATTTGCCTGAATTTGACTCGCAGATGGTCTTTGGCGTCTCCTTTGTTGCTGAGCGCGCGGTTGTTGTTGTTGTTGTTGCGGCTGTCGAAGCTGAACTTCTACTTCACCTGCCTAGTTGGCATTATCTGGTGCCACAAAGTTCCTGTCTATAACTGCCCCAAACAAAGGTCGCTCGACCGGGATTGCTAGCCTTCCTCTGTGCGCAGAGCAGTCAGCAAAAATCCTTTTATCAATGACCGCTATACATTGAATCTCATTTAGCTGCGGTAAATTAGGCAAAACGTGTCGGATGAGCATCATTATAAAACGAGGATATAGAAGAAATCTTTGCTGCTCTGGATCCGTTATTTGATGAACGAACTCCGAGAAGAACATCTCGAAAAAGCTGAATTTCTGATTATAAACCAATGCAATTATCCCAGATTGGATCTTTGATATGATATAATCAAATCCTGCTTTCTTGGCCGCGAAGCCACCATGAATATGTGCGCCAAAAATCTCCACTGCCCAATAAGCCCACTCTTCATGTAAGATGTCTTCGTAACATCTAAACTATATCCCATCCTCAGAAACGCAGCCTGCCTAATACTTAAAGGAAAGTCAATAGGCCCATTTTCTTCTTCCTGAGTTCCCAGCTGCAGAACCTGACGCAGCATATCAGCAGAAAACACCAGCGGCTGTCCTGCTATCCTTGTTCTCAGAACGGTTGGGGTGACGGAAAAATCAACTTGCAAATGGTCATAAAACTGCCGCACATATGGAATAACGATCTGAATGTTATGGGATAATGCGAACGAAATCCTAGACTCCACTAGGAAATCCACCATTTGACGAAAACCCTGCGCTTCAGGGATATTATGGTCGCGGGGAATGACCATATTATGCTTAGGCACGAACACTCTATCTGCCATGTCTGCACAATAGATAAAATATTAGAATTATTAAAAATGAATAAACTTGTTTAAATTCAAATTTGTTTTATTTTGAACTTGTGTAAGTACAAAATCCAACACATATGAATTACTACAAGTTTAATTAAATTTAAATTAAATAATTCAAATAAATTGACAGATTCGAACACACAGATTCGAAGATACTCTATTTCGAGTTTGATGACATATTCGAATGTAATGACCTTCTCGAGTTTACTGACAAACTCGATAGTGTCCTTGAACAGATTCGAAACTGTCGTCCCAACTCATCACCAAAACCCATGATTTTAACCTTTTTGGACTCAGAAAATTACATTCATTAGCCCTACTAGATTCTAATCACAGAGATTTGCATTTAATTTGGCTATTTACCGGTCCAAACTTTGTAATTTTGAATAACACGATTTCGACCTATAAAACTTCAAATATCGGTGATTTTGGCTTAAATGGTGTATAAAACTACTCAAATCTTGTACAAACCAGTTGCTTATACCTAGATGTAGGAGTAGAATCGAACACCCAAGCAAGAAACTCCACAAATAGTTGTTTTTGTGGAAAACGGTAAACTCGAGAAGATAGATTCGAAATCGCCTGATAGATTCGAGAGTATAGATTCGAAAACAGATGACTTAATGACATTACTGTTAACCTATTTATACCACCTACCTTCGAGTCTATGGCCACTTTCGAATCTACTGACAGATTCGAGGTTACCCCAATTCGAGTTTAACCTAAACTCGAATAACCTCTTGAAACTTTGAAAATTTCGAAAATTTTGAAATAAAATCAACTTTTTCAACTTTTTCAATCTTATGGTGTAACGGAGTAAACTATGCCAAATCTTTTACCCTAAGCACAAGATTTTCACGCAATGTTTATCTTATTCAACTATGAATGCACCCTCAGTAATTTTTGACCTTTTTCCTAAGTAAAATAAAATAATAATAATAATAATAATAATAATAATAATAATAATAATAATAATAATAAGTAAAGATAAAAATAAAATCTTAAAATTTTGAACTAAAATTTAACTTAAACTTAAACTACACTTATTAAAATTTACAACTTATACTAAACACTTAACAAAATATTTTTGATGAGTATAGTCAAAGAAAGGTTCAATCAGATAGCGGTGTCAGATACTCACTTTCAGTACTTAAATATTCACACTTAGCGGTGTCCGATTGTTGGTATTTACCCCTTTAAACATGCTACATTACGGAATATCCCTTGGCATTTTTATTTATCATGAGATTATCTTACATGACTCAGACATAGACATACTTTTATGATCAAGGCATACAGACAATGATTCTAACTTGTTGGTATTTGCAAACTTTCTTTAAAAGACAAACATCGGACACAGGTCTGTATTTTCATACAACAAAGTGTCTTAGTTTAACATAAGGTTTATTTTTAAAGCTAGCAAGACAGCGGTGACAGGTCTGTACCGACGTACAACAACGCGACTTATTTTGCTAACCCGAATCAAAACAGAGGCAACAGGTCTGTACTTACGTACAATAGAGTTACATGTTTTTGACTCTCAATTTTGTATGATTTTTCTATTCTTTCCATTTTAAGATGTATTTGATGTTGCTATACATCCCCAGAAAGTTTGCATACCTCATTTAGATTCAAAATTTGTATGTCTTGTACATAAAAATTAAGACCGATTGGTCATACATCTAAGTTAGGGACACGTTTGACTTTTTCTAGATTATTTTATTAGCCTTGGGACTCCCTATATGTATTATGCCTACCAACACATCAAACTAAAATAAAGTATAACACTTAGAATTTTAGGTGCATTATGTGTGAAAGCCTAAACACTTAGAGTTTGTAACGACTTTGCTAATTTTCGTCACTTTGAACCTATGCATCTAAGACTTAACTCTTTTTCTGATATTCCCTTTTTTTTGAATTTTTATGGTTTTCTCTCTTTTTTCTTTTGTTTTTCATAAGAGATAGCAATAAAACCTACTAACTTAATAAAAATAGAAACTTTTCCTAAATTAGCAGACTTACTATAAAAAGAAAGAAATACTACAGCTATAAAAGGAAATAAACTACTACTAAGGTCAAATTACTCTGGGTTGCGCATTCCACTTAGTTGAATTAAATATTCAAACCGTGACTTATCAAATGCTTTGGTAAATAAATCAGCATTATTATCGTCCGTTGCCACTTTTACCAATTTGATTAAGTTCTTTTCAGCACAATCACGAATAAAATGATGCCTTATGTCTATGTGCTTTGTTTTAATGTGTTTAACTGGATTATTTGTTATAGCAATTGTAGATTGGTTATCTATCCTAATGGGAGTTTGAGTGTAAGCCAAACCGTAATCCCGCAATTGTTGTCGTATCCACAGAACCTGTGAGCAGCAAATACCAGCAGCAACATACTCGGCCTCGCACGTTGACACGGCTACCGACGTCTGTTTCTTGCATTGCCAGGATACCAGTCTCCCTCCTAGGAATTGACAACCTCCAGTTGTTGATTTGCGCGTCAAGCTGCATCCTCGGTAGTCAGAATCCGTGAACGCTTCCAACTCTAGATCTCCCTCCGCGTGATACCAAAGTCCCAGCTTCGGTTTCGACTTGAGGTATCGTAGAATCCACTTCACAGCTTTCATGTGCATCTCCTTCGGATTAGCTTGAAACCTAGCACAAATACACACAGCAAACATGATGTCAGGTCTTGAAGCAGTTAAATACATAAGCGATCCAATCATGGCCCGATATAACGTCGGATCCACATCGGTATCACTTTCAGTACCCGGTCCGAGATTGTGATTCACTTGAATCGGCGTGCTGAAATGGGCAGTCAGTTTCGTTCCTTCCATCCCGAAGCGTTCCAATATGTCATAGACATACTTCGACTGATGGATGAACATACCATCCTTCTTCTGGTCAACTTGTAACCCCAAAAAGAAATTTAACTCTCCCATTGCACTCATCTCGAACTTCGTCTTCATCACCTTCTCGAAATCTTTGCACATTTGTTCGTCTGATGATCCAAAAATGATATCATCTACGTACACTTGTACCAAGATGAAGTGTTCTCCCTTTCTTTTAACGAACAGCGTACTATCTATCCTACCCCTTTCAAACCCGTTCTCTAATAAATGGTTGGATAAAGTCTCGTACCACGCCCTTGGTGCTTGATGCAATCCATATAGAGCCTTATCTAAACGATATACTCTATTAGGATATTTTGGATCTGTAAATCCGGGCGGCTGTTCTACGTACACCAGCTCCTTCACTTTTCCATATAGGAAAGCACTCTTAACATCTAGTTGATATACCTTAAAGCCTTTGAAAGAAGCAAAAGCCAGAAACAACCTAATGGCTTCCAGCCTAGCTACTGGTGCAAACACCTCATTGTAATTGATTCCCTCCTCTTGGTTGAAACCCTTTACAACTAACCTAGCCTTGTTGCGAGTGACTATACCCCGATCGTCTCTTATGAACTTAAAAACCCATTTGGTTCCTATGGCAACTTCCCCTCGAGGTAATGGAACTAACTCCCATACTTCTAGTTTCATAAACTGAGAGAGTTCTTCCTGCATCGCTTCAACCCAGGAGTTATCCTTTAGTGCCATTTGCACAATCTTAGGCTCTACTTGCGAGATGAAACAAGAATAGAGACATGTATGATATGCCTCGGAGTCGTTTATCATCGACAACAACACAGTGTTGTTATTTAAACTACTCCTAGTCCTCACACCCTCGTTAGGATTTCCTATGATGCTTTCTATAGGATGGTTCTTGTTGATCCTAGAGGTCTCTATCTCGTCAACTCTCAGATTATCTCCTAAGTTAGATCCTATTTCACCTAATGGGGGAACAGCCTCAGATTCCACATTTTCCTCCTCGTGGACAGTTTCCTCAGAGTTGGAATTTGTTGTCTGAGTCTGATTCTCAGTTGAAGGTGCCTCTGGATTAGTAACTTCTGGAGATCCATCTTCAGTCGAAGTAGGCTCGGATGCGGATTGAAATGTAGTCCTCGGAAAGGTATGACCTTCGTCATTCAGATGCAACGTCGCCATGTCCTTTTCGATTGTACCTGCATTTTCATCCAAAGGAATGTTAAATAACTCAAATAATTTATCATAGTCAAATATCCATTCCGGACCTGTTTGGGGTTCATGTGTATAACTTGTGACTTCAATGTTATACACAATTTCCACTGTACCATTTGTTTTATTAAAAACCCGTTTGTTTGGTGAGTTCGGCATATAACCTAGGAAGTATCCTTCGTCAGCCTTTTCACCAAACTTAGGTTGATGTTTTGTTCGCAATAGAGTGCATGGTACCCCAAACGGTTCGAAGCCAGTTAAATTAGGTGGCCGTTTATTCAAAATTTCATAACAGGTTTTGTTCAAAGATTTGACAGTTAGGACCCGGTTTAAAATATGACATGCGGTATTCACTGCCTCCCCCAAAAACATGGTAGGAAGCTTTGAATCCGAAAGCATAGTCCTAGCTGCCTCAATCAGTGTCCTGTTTTTACGTTCGGCCACCCCATTTTGTTGAGGCTCATATGGTGCACTAAATTGATGCACTATGCCCTTTGAGAGGAAATATACACAGTATTTTTGAACTCAGTTCCATTATCACTACGAAGCCTTTTAACCCGTGTTCCATAGGAATTCTCCACTTGGTCTAAGAACCTGATGAGGTTGGAAGCCGTCTCATCCTTTGTACCTAAAAAGAAAACCCAAGAAAACCTTGAGTAATCGTCAGTGATAACCAAACAATACCAACTACCTCCTATACTCCTTTTGTTAATTGGTCCGAAGAGATCCATATGCAACAAATCGAATGTAGAGGTTATGGAATTTTGAGTCTTTGACTTGTGTGCCTTCTTATGTTGTTTGGCCTTCTTGCATGGTAGACACTTGTCCTCGAACTGAAAACTCTTCATAGGCACACCTTGCACCAACCCATTTTTTGTTATAAAATTCATTTTCCTTAGGTGCAAATGTGCCATGCGTCTGTGCCACAACACTGATTTCGTCTCCGAAGCTTTGGATAACAAACAGATTGGCCCCATCGAAGTCTCCGGCTTGTTCATATCAAGCATGTACAAGTCATTCTTCCTTGGTGCCCGCATCAATATCCACTCTTCAGGAATTTTGAAACCCGGTTTTAGCACTAACTCTTCAGTTTCTGTGAACAACACTGAATTCTTCTTGTCACAGATTTGAGATACACTAATGAGATTGCGAACCAGTTTATCAACGTGATAAACTTGATCCAACTTGATCGTCCCATTAGTGACCACTCCGGTACCCGTGATGTTTCCTCCTTTATTTCCCGCGAATGATACAAATCCCCGATTCCCACCCTTGAAGTCTGTAAGGAGACTTCTTTCCCCTTTCATGTGCCTGGAGCATCCACTGTCTACGAACCATTTGTTGTTTGGACCTGTGGTAATCTCCTGCACATAAAAGTAATAGGTTAGTTATCACGGGGAACCCAAGCCATAACTGACTTGGTTATACCATTCTCGTCCCCATACTTAAACTCTTTCAAATACCCATCTCGCCGTTCAGGTGACTTGGGTCGTTGAACAGGAGTTTGTTGTGGTGCCGAGTGATGTAAATTCACTCTCTGCCTTTGAGTAGGCATTTGTTGTGGAGCTCTTGAATAATTCCGATTATATTGCATTTCAGATTGTGATCCCTGAGCTCTTACCGGTGTGTGATGCATAATAGGAGTGTGTGACCTAACCGGAGTGTATGCTCTACTAGGTGTTGTGCTACTATATTGTTGTTGAGGTCCAGACCTAGATTGATTTAAGACTCGATTCGGTGAATTTGTCCTAACCACTTCCTTTGGTCCAACCTTTACCGGTAGTTGTTTCACAACTTGTTTCACAACCTTTACCGGTAGTTGTTGAGGGCTTAACTGGTGTTGGCTTCCCTGTCTTAGTTGTAACTTCAGTTTTCCTAAGCGGACAGTTAGAAGCAACATGCCCCTTTTCATGACATCTAAAGCAGGACATCTTGTCATTGGACTTCTTGTGTGTGGCCTTAGTCTTAGGTGTCTCACTTGTGTCCTGATCCTTTTGAACATCTATTGCGACTGGTTCATCGTCCTGATCATTAAAATCAATTTTATGTTTTCCTACAGGTGTTTCACTGGAGGAAGACACAAATTTGACTTTCTTAACCTTGACGGTTGTATCAGTCACCTTAGGTGTATTTTCTTTTATAGGCTCACATACTAGTGCAGGTAATTCCTCTAAAACTTGTCAGTTTTCTCCTGAGGTTGAGGCACGTAGTTTACATTAAAAGGAGGAGGAATCTCATGAAATCCTAGACCTACAGGCTTTTTAGATTGGCGTTGAGCATCTAAAACTTTCCCTAGGTTCAGACTTGAATTCCTAAACTTTTCTAGCTTACTATTGGCCTCTGCTACCTTCACCTTAGTTTCGGCTAGCTCTACTTCTTTGGTCTTTAGATCTTTGGTCAAAGCCTCTACATGTTCATACATCAGTTCTAATCTAACGCACTGCTCACTCAATTTGTCCTTAAGAACTATGACATCTTGTGCATCAGCTTTAAGCTTATCCTTACGATCCTGTTTAATGTCATTTAGGCTAGCATTATCAGATTTTAAAGACTCATTTTGAGCAGTTATGTTCTTAAGTGATTCTAAGACTAGATTCAACCTATCGTTAGAAGTAACACATAACACACATAATTCATGAAAAAGAGAGTAGTTCAGACTAACCTTTGTGTTATCGGATTCCACGTTGGCCATTTGAGCGGCAAACTCCAGAAGCGTCTGATCATTCGTCTTCTCCACCCACATTGGACTGCTGTCCCTTGTGGTCTGCTCTTCCCCTTCACATCCATTCTCCGTGACTTCAGCCATGAAGGCTCTAGCATTTGATTCCGGATGTGAGCTCCAGTCGTAGGTGCCATCCAGCTGTCTGTCTGACGAGACATTTGATAATAGACCAGCTAGATTGGCTTGACCGGCAGATGAACTTGGAAGGTATCTCTGTTGAGACTTATTCTGAAACTGTCCATGATGCTGTTGCTGCCCTTGGTAAGTATCTACCTTCGGTCGCTGACATTCTCTGGCGAAATGTCCCAGACCTTGACAATTGTAGCATTTGACTTTGGACTTATCAAAGCCAATCCCCTTATTATTCATCGTCAGATTCCTCCAAGTCCGTTTGATGAATCTTTTAACCCGTTGGGTTACCATGGCCAGTTGCCATTTGAGATCCATTTCCTCAAGATCGTCAGGGTCTACCTGATCATAATCTTCATCCCAGAGAGCAGGATCGTTTATCTTCCCTTGAACGCAGTTTCCATACGCGGCCACAAATGAGGCAAGCAAGTTCAAATGCTCTTCGGTCGATTTAGCGCTCATGGGCATCTTAGAGTAGCCCTGAGATGTTGATGCCTGTGCTGCTTGAGGTTGCTGTTCTTCCGATCTTCCCAACCCTAAGAACGCTCTGTTCAGTGTGTCATCAGTCTCCGCTGGTGACGACGTTTCTCCAGTGAAAAACGCTGTAGCAGTCTTCAGATCAGCTGCGGCTGAAGGTTTTTTTGATTTTCCAAAATACATGGCTGGATTTTGGACTTGTTCGTAATCCGTTTCGGCCTTCAGTAGCTCGAAATGATATGCCCGCAACGTTCCCACGATATCCTCCAATGATTGGGTATAATACTTGTCTTCATTAAGCTTAATCATTGCCACATACATCACCCACTTGGCTGGTAAGGCATCAAGAAGCTTATTGTTCTTTTCGGTGTCATTATACTCAATCCCATGACTTTCAAGCTCCGTCAACAGATGATAAAAGCGAGTGATAGTGTCATCCAGCTGTTCATCCTTCAACGCCTTGAAAATAGCAAACTGTTGTTTCAATAACTCCATGCGCTTCCTTCGAACCCTAGGATTACCCTCACACCTCTTTTCTAGCGACTCCCAAAGTTCCTTAGATGTCTTTTGAGTCTGAAATGTGTGTAGTATATCCTGAGGCAAAGCCATTCGAATAATCGAGAAAGCTCTGTTCTCGGCTTCATACAGTTTCTAGTTTCTTATCATCCTCCTTCATCATCTGATATGATAAGACTCTCTGACGGCCTTCAACTTCAGAAATAGGTGGAATGTATCCTTCGTCAATACATACCCACATGCGCATGTCATTGAAACGCACAAAATCAGCGAACCGATCTTTCCACCAATAGTAATCCTCGAGTTTCATCAGCTTAGGCGGAGTGTTTGCCTTCCCGACCTCATGATCCATTTCTAGAAACTTTTGAAGATTTGACATTGTTTCAAAAGTAATTGAATTGAACTTAATAAATTTAATTCGAAACTAAGTTAAATTAATTCTTTCGAATCTAGGTAGATTCGAATATAATTTAGTTTAGATTTATTTGGGATTAAATTCGATTATGTTCTGAAATTCAATTAGGTTCGAAATTGATGACAGATTCGAAAGTTTCCAAACTCGAAGGTCAAGGCAAACTCGAAGACTCAGTAGATTCGAAGCCCTATTCGACTATAGACTAAACTCGAAGCAAACTCGAATGACAGCAGATTCGAGACCCTAATCGACTTTAGCACAAACTCGAGTTAGATTCGAAACACTCTGTATCAAACTCGAAAGGAGCGGATTTGGTTAGACTCGAGACTAAGTAAAACCCTAATTACTCCTAATAGATTCGAGCGCCGCAAACTCGAAAAACGGCTAACACTTCGATTTCTTTACGTTTAGCAGATTAAATCAATATTTTTACAACGAAAAATATTGATTTCGATCAAAAACGTGAAAAACACGAAGTGTTTTCCGGATGTCAATTTGCTAAGCTCGAAAAACACGAAAAACACGAACACAAGAGAATAACCGTCCAACACGTCAAGAAACCTAGGATATATCTAGATGAACACGAAGAACACTAAGAACACCCCGTAGGCTCTGATACCACTTGTAAGGTCTACACACTACGGATCTATCTAGACGCAGAACCGTCAACGAGTGCGGAATCCTCGTTAACGGGTAGACGGTAACAACTCTCACCAGGAGCACGGAGACTATCAACGAGCTGTACGAACTACACAAGAACGCACCTACTAGAAGATTCTCTCCGAAACAATGCTAACACTGATGATAAACTCGAAATCGCCTTTTGCTTAATCTCTCTCGAATTCTGCAAAAAGTCTCATAATTATTCGAGTCTATCCCTAATTATAGAGGCTAATTCGAGTCTGCCATGGGCCAAAATCGAATCAGGCCCAAGGCCCATTCGAGTTTGTCCCCACTGACACTCTCGAATCTGCCTAAGTGATCACATTCGAATCTGCCTAAGTGACTCCTTCGAATCTAACCTAGATTCGAATCCTAGTCCTTAGAGATTTCGAATTTACCTTTTCATATAATTAACTTAGTATTGAAACTTTTGTTTTTAACTTATGTTTGATTTTATCTTTGATCTTTATGTTTGAACTTCTTCTAATACGTTAGATCAAGTTCAAACATACAATCAATAACTATCAAACATATATAAACATATATATCAACCACTCGTTAAAACTCAATACTTTGAATATTACTTAAACCAAAATGTTCGATCACTTAGACTGCTATCGTCACACAGGGTAATTTAAAATTAAATTATATTATATTAAATTATAAAGTTCAATTATTAAAGGAAAGAAATAAACAAAAGTTTATTTCTCAAAATGAGAATTTTGAAAATTAAGAAAAATATATATATCAAAAAGGGGACCATCTGCTCTTTTTTCCCCCAAAACAAGCAAACAAGTTCCTGCTCTCTCTCTCTCTCTCTATATATATATATATGGTTTCCATCTTTCTCTTCTTCTAAATCCATCAAGAAAAGCTGTAACGAAAGTGAAATTGAAGACAAGAAATTCATCAACAAGTATCACACAACAACATTCTACAAGATTTAAGGTAAATATTCCTCACAAACTTGTTCTTGGTCCATTTGAAACCCACGGTTTCTATAAGTTTCATGAACACAAAAGTTTTTTTAAATTATCATAAATTATAAAGATTAAGTGTTGTAGGATTAAAATAAATGACATGCATGTAAAAATTATGTGTATAAAATTGTTGTATTTGATGATGTTAATTAAAAAGAAAACAAATTGAAAAAGAAACCGTGCAGTGTTGTTTGTGTTTTCATGTTACCGAAACCCAAAATGTGGGTACCAAAAGGTTTCGGTAATACCACACTACCGAAACATATATATATATATATATATATATATATATATATATATATATATATATATATATGTGTGTGTGTGTGTGTGTGTGTGTGTGTGTGTGTGTGTGTGTGTGAGAGAGAGTTGTTGATTTTGTATACCGAGACCCATAAGGGTACCGAACCCTTAGAGGTTTCGGTAATGTACCGAAAGCATGAAACCTACCGAAACTTCTTGAATACTGAAACTCTTGTGGCCACTACCGAAACCTTAAGGTTTTGGTAATCAAAATACCGAGACCCTCCAAACATATTAAAACGTTTGAAGTTTTGCGAAGGTTTCGGTATGTACTAATCTACCGAGACCATCAATAACATACCGAAACCGTACATAATACCGAAACCCAAGTGACCATACCGAAACCTTTAAAGGTTTCGGTAATTCCAATATACCGAAACATATATATATATATATGTATGTATGTATGTATATAAAATATACTAAAGCATTCGGTAATAACCGAAGCCCACACGAAGAATATAGAAACCAATGAAACCCATGTCTACCCGAAACCATCAAGATAAATAACCGAGACTTGAACCTTCCGAAACTATGAATTCCAAATTACGGATTTCGGTAGAAACATAATACCGAAACCCAAATTTTTGGTTTCGGATCTGTTTGGGTTTCAAGAATATAAGCATGCATGTGTGTGTCCAAGTAATATATATATATATATATATATATATATATATATATATATATATATATATATATATATATATATATATATATATATATATATATATATATATATATATACACACACACACAAATATATATAAAATTGATAAGCCGTGTGAGTGTGCATGTGTGTGAGTAGTGTGTGTGTCTATATATATATATATATATATATATATATATATATATATATATATATATATATATATATATATATATATATATTATGTAATACACATGACAAAAGTAACACATGTCCATGAAAAATGAGATAAATGTTTATGAGTTATCATAATCAGATCAATTAAGGTTTAAAAGTTAACGTTCTTGCTATGATAAAATTTTGAACAGGTTCAGATAAATTCTGAAAAAAGTTATAAAGTTTATAAGTTTAAAGTTATTGAAAGTGGGTCAAAGATTATAAAGCAAAGCCAGAGTGCAGAAAGACAAAGATTAAGATAAAATCCTGAGATAACTCAGTTGGTGGAGACATCTGCTTGATAAGACAACAGAACCTGCGGGTTATAGATATTCAGTTTTACATGCTAGAATTCCCGTTGAGACATATTGTTGATGATAGTTTATTTGACATTCATACATGCTCAGCTGGATTGTGACCTGTGCACACCATGGTTCGATGATGCCCTGTGGATCATGAAAGCTATTTGACTTATCATTCCGCTTGACATTGTACTTACAGTTCATTTCAGATATTGTTATGAGTTTACTGCTATCATGACCTTGATTACTATGCTTTCATTATTGCTCGTATCTTTGACATATTGATTCAGCTTAGCATGATTAGCCTTGTCGGTCTATTGTTCTAGACCTAGCTATGTCACCAGTTCTATTGAACTTGGTATTGATACTCCGATGTTCCCTCATGTTGATTACTGGTAGCTAGCCCAGTACGAGTGGATAGCTTCCACTAAAAGCGTGAGCGTGGCCTGAACATCTTCCAACTCTATGACTATTATGTCTCAATCATGAGTGGCTATACCGGCAGTCAAGACATATCATGATAGACCCATGATCCGCTTGATAAATGCATGTAATCTGAAAATCTATATTTTCACTAAGCATTGCTTATAGTTGTTGTTTAACATTTTTACAGAAAAGATAAGGGAAAGGCACCCGCTAGACCGAGTTCTTAGGTCTTTCAAGAATCAAGTTGATGTTTTCTATAGACCACTATTCAACAAACCTTCGGTACTGATTGGCAGATGATAATTATGGTGGTCTGGGTAGATTTGATTTGATTGTACAATGACATGAATTAGATTAGTCTTGTACCCTTTATAATTTTAATTTGAAATCTGTAACTCTTTCTAGAATCTGTATTAAACTTATCCTAATATTTTGTAATGTAATTTGAAATTCCGCAATATAATTACGCTATCTTAGTTATGATTGATATCGTACTGCAATTTGTGGGACCTAGACTCTGAGGACTACCCTCCAAGGGGAGGTCTTCACACAATGTGAAGACCACCCCTTACGGGGCAGTTCTCACCAGTCTAGGTCCCACATCATGCAATACGATATCAATCATACTAAGATAGGGTAATTAAGTTGCGGAATTATAAATTACAAATACAAACATATTAGAATTAAGTTTAATATAGATTACAATTTTCAAATTAAACTTATAAAGGGTACCATCTAATCTAATACATTACATCATAAAATCATATTAATTCTACCCAAGACCACCACAATTGTCATCTTCCAATCAGTACCGAAGGGTTCGTTGAGTAGTGGTCTATGAAAGCTTCAATACTTGGATCTTGAATGACCTAAGTACTAGGTCCAGCAGGTGACTTTCCTTTATCTCTTCCTGTAAAAATGTAAAGTAACAACTGTAAGCAATGCTTAGTGAGTATATAGATTTTCAAATCAACATGCATGGTCAAGCGGATCTTTAGTCTAGCGTGATATGTCTTGGCTGCCGCTACAGCCCTCATGATTGAGATATAGAACTCATAGAATCGGATGATGCTCAGGCCACGCTCACACTTAAATTGTGGGGATCAGCCACATACTGGGCTAGCTACCAGTAAATCAACGTGGCGGAACATCGGAGGTCATTACCAAGTCCATAAGAACTGGTGAAATAGCCATGTCTAGAACAATAGACCATCAAGGCTAATCAAGCTGAATAATTCTATCAAGTGTCTAATCAATAGTGAAAGCTTAAGTCATAGAAATCATGATAGCAATGAATCATAAAGCAATATCTGAAGAAGTCTTAAATGCAATATGAAATGATAATCAAATAGCTATCATGATCCAATAGGGCAACACCGAACCATGGTGTGCACAGGTCTCAATCCAGCTGATACAATGAATGTCAATAAATCTAACAACAACAATATATCTCAACCGGAAAGTCAACATGTTAAATCTGAATATCTATAACTCACTTATCTGATCTTTGTCAAACAGATATAGAAATCTGCCACCTGAGTTATCTCAGGATTTTATCTTTGTCAATCTGTTCTCTGTCAAATCAAGTCTTTGACCCGCTTTTAAGTCTTTAAATCTTTGTAAGTATGTTCAGAATTTCACTGAACCTGTCCAGAAGTATCATGTCAAATCATGTTAATATCGTATCATTATCATCATCTTTTTAGTTTTTTTTTTAAAATATCTAATTTCATCTGATTCTTGATAACTCATAAACTTTTATGTCCATTTTCATGGACATGTGTGACTTTTGTCATATTTATATCATAATACCTCATTTTAAAATTTTAACTAAAGATTTATTGATTTTAATCTTTATAAATCATAATTTTGTTTTGACATTTATTTTAAAAAAAAAATGATCACTATTTATGTATATAATCCATGTTTGGTACCTATATATATATATATATATATATATATATATATATATATATATATATATATATATATATATATATATATATAGAATATGGTTCGTGTGAGTACCTAAAAAATGCAGAGTACCGTGAGTACCTGTGAACACACGGGTTTTAGATGTGAACATGCTTCGAAAAAAAGTTTTTTTTTTATTTTTTTTTTCATATTAATTTAGATACAAATAATATAAGCCTATTCGTAAAAGAATTACACACATTCACACTTTCTAGCCTCTTAAAAGTCATGTGAACGTGGAAAAATTCATGTGAACATGCTTAGCTGTGAACATACATTCACAACAGTGCAGTTCATGTGAACTTGCACGTTTCACATAGTTATAGTGTGTGTTTAGGTGTGATTTTTTGCAAGTAGTCTTATATTATTAATTTAAAAATGATTATGAAAAAAAATTTCAAAAAAAATGGTTTTAAGCGAGGTACCTTCGGTACTCCGCAAAACTAGTGGTACTCATTTGAACCTAAATCTATATATATATATATATATATATATATATATATATATATATATATATATATATATATATATATATATATATATATATATATATATATATATATATATTAAACATACATACATGCACTCACATCTCTTTTATGTATATATATATACATACATAGACACACACAAATTGCACACTTATTTCTTCACCACCATATCCGCATGCATTCATTATAAAATATATATTCATATATATACACTCTGCTTTCATATATATATATATATATATATATATATATATATATATATATATATATATATATATATATATATATGTATATGTATATGTATATCGTTTCTATCCTTCACTCACCACATGCATGGTTTCACTTTTGGGTTTACCGAAACCCATGGGTTTCGGTATTCTTAATTTCTTTCGGTAACATATTTGGCAAGTTGCTGCGGTTTCGGTATTCTCATGTATGGTTTCGGTATTCTTCAAAATCTAGACATGGTTTCGGTATCTATGAGATTACCAAAAACTTAAAGAGTTTCGGTATATATATGTATAGTCTCGGTACTTTCAAGCTTACCGAAACCTTCATGGTTTCGGTATATTTATTAGTTTCGGTACTTCTTGGTACATCTTAGGGTCTCGGTATATATATATTGGTAGGTTTCGGTATTGTTCAAGTGGGTTTCGGTGGGTTGCTTGTGTGTTTCGATATATACCAAAACCTTTCATGAGTTTCGGTATACAAAACGGTATCGGTAGTGTGTTTACCGAAACCTCACAAGGTTTCGGTACTACTCATGAGGTTTCAGTAACACATATATATAGTCTCGGTGGGTTTCTGTAGTTGTTTCAAAAATACCGAAACGTTGGAATAAGTTCCAGTATTTACATGCAAACACACAATACTGCACTTTTCTATGATTTTATACTTCAAATTGTCATCAAACTCAATTAAACACATAATTTATAGTAGTAAACCTGTGAAATCATTATGATATAAATATCAATTTGATATACCTAGACCCACGGAATCGTAAGTTTCTATTTTGAAACCAAAAATACTTTAAACATCAAAATTACCTTATATCTTTCTAGTACTTTGTTGTTTGATGTTTGATTGTTGAATTTCTTGGCTTCAATTTCACTTTTGTTGTAGATTTTCTTGATGGATTTGATGAAGGTTTGAAGGTGACGAAGAAGAAACCGTAGGTATAGATAGAGAAGGCAGGAAGACTAATTTGGTGAAATGAGTACTTAAACTCATTTTTGAGTTTATATAATTGTTTAAGTCTCTAGATTCTCATTTTGGGTACCAAACTTTGTTTTATCTCTCTCTTTTAATATTTAAACTTTATAATTTAACATAATATATAATTTAGCATAATCATATATTTCTCATTGCTTTTAAATAAATTATGTAATGGTTCAATTTCCAAAATTTTATTTGTGTGCCACAATTATAATTCGTGTCAAATATCTTGCTATAATTTATAATATTTAACTTAATTAAATAATTTCAATATTAATTAAATTACAATAAAATAATGTAATTAAAATTACATTATTTAAGTCAAACGCAGAAATTAACAGTTCAGTTAAAACTAGGTTGTTACACACAAGGGTATAGAAAACCCATCATAACCTTCCCATGTTGCATTAACACGGCCCCCAATGCTAGCCCAGAAGCATCCGTATAAACTATGAAGTCAACACTACCCTCCAGCAGGGCTAGTATTGGTGCCTCACTTAAATGTTGTTTCAAGATATTGAAAGCTTCCTGTTACTCAATTTCCCATACAAATACTGCATTCTTCTTTGTCAATGCAGTTAAAGGCACTGCAATGTTTGAAAAATCCTTCATAAATCATTGATAATAGCCTGCCAAACCTAAGAAACTTCGAATCTCACTAGCAGTATGGGGTAGCTCCCAATTCTTGTTTTGCTTCAACTTTGGCTGGATCCACCGAATTCCCAGCCCTTTAAATTACATGCCCCAAAACCTAATTCTGTTGTAGCCAAAACTCACACTTTGAGAACTTGGCATACAACCTCTTTATCCGTAGTAATGCCAACAACTATTGCAAATGGAGAGCATTATCGACTTCAGACTTAGAGTGTACTAGGATATCCTCTGTAAACATAATCACAGACCTATCCAGCATTATCCTACTAACTCTGTTCATAAGGAAGGCAGTAGGGGCGTGTGTTAAACCAAATACCATAACCAAAAATTCTTAGTGTCCATAGAAAATCCTGAAATTCGTCTTTCGTACGTCTTCCTCACAAACTTTTAACTGGTGGTAACCCGACCTATGATCGATCTTGGAAAGGTAACTTGTGCTCTGTAGTTGGTCAAACAAATCGTTGATTCGTCAATTTGTTTAGCTCACGGTATTCTATTCACATCCTTATGGTATCATCTTTCTTCTTAACAAACAGTGTAGGTGCACGCTATGGTGAAGAACTCGGGCAAATAAAACCATTGTCTAGTAATTCCTGAAGTTGTTTCATCTTCTCTTGCATTTTTTATGACGCAAGATGACAAGGAAAACGAGCAACTGGAGCAGCATCAGGGATCAGATTGATATGAAACTCAACTTGTCAATCAGGAGGTAAACTAGACAAGTCTGCAGAAAACACATTCGGGTATTTAGATACTACAGGCACATCGGCCATCGTTTTCTTCTCTGCTTTGGCATAAATAGCATATGCCAAAAATGACTCACAACCCTTAGCAACCAACTTTCGAGCCTTAGTGTTAGGCACAAAAAGGCCTTAGTCAAACCTGTTCTACATCTGAGGGGGAGATTTATAATCAAACCTGTTGATGCATTTGAAGGTTGAACTTAAGGCCTGTTATATGCCTTATTGAAACCTGAAAATGATTTGCAATATCAGTCTAAAGCTGTTCTATATGTTGCATGTGTTGCAACTAAGACAGTTTGTCCAAGCTACTCTGTCTGCTGAACAGGCTGGACATAAACTGTCTACGCTGCTCTACACTGGTGAGCAGCTTGGGCAATTTTAAAGTGTTCTGTTCTTTGTGAACAGAACCTGTTCTTGTGAACAGGCTAAACACTTTATGGAATATGTTTCCAAGTCATCATGTATTGTTTTTGACTACAAGATCAGTTTACAAAGTCGAAGATAAAGTGGAAAACAGAACTGCTTAGCCTGCCCAAGCTGTTCTGTAACATGAAGACAAAAGGTTATTTGAAAAAGGGTGACAGACCTTTTTCTTATATCAAAATAGGCCTTTACAAGGAAGAAAGACGCAAAGTTGACATTCCTAAATTAGTTAAAGGCAATGCAACAGTAGACAAAGTAAAAAGACAAAAGTTCTGCACATGTGAAGAAAAGTCTGCTTTTCAGAAAAGTGTAGAAAAGGTTATGTTGTCTTTTCAACAAGACTTCTCCTTTTCATTCCGTCCAATGAAGATGTTTCTCTTAGATCCTCTGAATGAGTATAAAAGGAAGCTTCTAAGGACAGAAAGATGTGTGAAAAAAGCTAAGTGCTGAAACCAAGAGTGAACGTGAAAGTGTGTTTTTCATGCATGCAAGTCTGCTGTGTAATTCAGTATCTGTGTGTCTAAGCTGTTTTACATAAGCTGTTCCCTTAAAGTCTTGAAAACCCAGTGAGTGCTTCTTAGTGAGTGTATTCATTGTATACTAGTTTGAGTTTGTCTTAGACTAGTGAACATACTGTTGTATCTGTCATCTCAGCTTGAACTATTCCGCATTCAAGCTTGTTTGTAATTAACAAATTGTTGATAATACATACAAACATTGAGAAAATAGTGTGTAGTTTTTAAATTGCTGTATTCACCCCCCCCCCCTCTACAGCTTAAAGCTATATACTTTGGGAACCTCTCGGGACCTACAACTGGTATCAGAGCAGTTTAGAGTGTGTGTGTCATTCTAGATCTCTCATTCTCCCAAGTTTCCATGGACAACAGTGCTGCAAATTCTTCTTACTATGACAATGGCTCTATGGGCAAACCTCCAAAATTTAATCATCAAAACTTCTCTGGTTGGAAGTGCAGAATGATGCTCTATTTAGAGAATCTGGATGTACAACTACTAGAGATAGTGATGGAGGGTCCCTATGTGCCAACCTCTGTTACTACCATAACTCCAGCGGTTGAAGGAGCTGCTCCTGAAATCAGGACCTTTGAGAAAGCTAAAGCTCAATGGTCTGATGAAGACAAGAGACTGGTGGCTCTGGATGCAAAGGCCAGGAACAACCTGGTCATTTCTCTTCCTGATGATGTGTTCAAACAGGTTGAGAAAATGAAGACAGCAAAAGAGATGTGGGATACTTTGTGTACCGTCTATGATGGACCCACAATCACACTGGACAACAGGATCAACAATCTTGTTAGACAGTATGAACTCTTCTTTGCTAAACCAAAGGAGACTCTCACTGAAACCTCACCAGGTTTACTGCTCTAGTGAATGACCTCAAGGCTGTTGGGATCACTAAGGATAGTCTTACTCTGGTGAATAAATTTCTGGACATTCTACCTGAAGAGTGGAATTACTTCTCAACAATTCTAAGGAACTCAGGTACTATCAGAAGTATGGATCTGGTTAACTTGTATGGATCCTTACTGAATGATGAACAGTTAAGGCAACAAAAAAGAAATGCCTTGTAAATGTCCAAAAGAGGTGCAGCCTTTGTGGCTAATGTGAGACAGCCTGTAAATCAGGTGAGTGATGTGTTCATTCAACCTGATCAACAGGATGATGACAAGGAGGAGGTGTCAGATGAAGAAGATACTACAGATCTTGCTGAACAAGATGATGAGCAAATGATAGCTATGCTTGTCAAAAGGTTCAACAAGAAAAGGTTTGGAAGAAACATGCTGCAAGGAAGTTCAGGTGCTGGCAAAAAGAAAGCATTTGATAAATCCAAGGCTGAGTGCTTCAAATGTGGCAAAACTTGCCATATAGCTGCTGACTGTGTGTCAAAAGCTGTTGGTCAGTCATCCAAACCATACAAGACAAACAAGGATGATGGTTATAGGGTTAAGTACCTTATGGCCATGGCTAAGCTGAGGAAGTTGGAAAACTCTGTGGGTTCCAACCGCCAAAAGGGACTCATGGCAGAGACTTGTGATTGGGAGGAATCTGATTCATCATCTGATGAAGAAGATAATCAATGTTTGATGGCCAACACTGATGTCCCATCAACAAGCAGCTTCAAACAAGATATGGCTGAAGCTGAAGCCTTCAGCAGCTTAGAGAACTGGAATCCTACTATGATGTATAAGGTACAAAATTTTATGGCTTACAGTTCTGAAGAAAAAGTTAAAATGTTTGAATATATGCTTGTTGATCTAAAAGCTGCTGTTGAGAAGCATGATGCTTTACTATCTGAAATCTCTAAACTTAAAACTGATCTTAAAACTAAATCCAGTAAACTGGACAGTTTCCATAAGTTGGAAACTGAGCTTGATGAATTAAAACACATCAACTCTATTTTACTGGAAGAAAAGAGAGAAACAGATATAAAGCATGCTAAGCTTCAAAAGATAGTTGACTCTTGGTGCCAATCTGCACAAAAAGTCAGCCATTGTATAAGTCAACAGATCCCTGCACAAATCCAAGCGTATCTTGGAGGGGATCTTGACACAGCAGCTTCTATTGTTGAGATCAATAATCTGAAAGAAGATTTATCCACTCTTGGTGAACTTCCAAACACATTCATTCAAAATGTGAATGGTAAACCAATCTCAACAAATAGGTTTGTCAGGCCTCAAAACACTGACAGCTTGTGTGAATTTAGCTCAAAAGCTGATGTTGGAATTTGTTCTCCATCAAGTCAGTCTACTAAGTGCTCTGCTGGTTCACACAAGCAAAAGAAAGGAAAACATGTCCAAACTGAAGTTGTGGATACTAAAGCTGTTGATAAAACAGGTTCTGAGTCCAAAGCTGATGGTAAAAAGCATGTTAATCCTTTTGATGCTAAACACTTTGAAAACAAGTTTTCAAAAAGTAAGCAGCCTATTTTCAACAAGGGTAAGTCTCATGTTGAAAACAAAACTGCTATGATTTCAAATAAGTTTTCAAATCATAGTGGTAAACTGGTTTTAAATAAGAATAAGCTTTTCAAAACCATACACAGTGATTATGCTCATAGGCAGCATAAATCACAATCCAGTAGGGGCAAAGGCAAAGCCATTGCTCAAACTGAGGTAATTGGGAATAAGTCTCTCAAACCTGTGGAAGCTCAAAAGCCAATCAAGCTCACTGTCTTTGACATCTGTCCTCCTAAAAAGAGGAAAGAAGAGGCAGCCAAAGCTGTGGCTATTGAACTATCCACTCAAGCTGTTGATTCAACAAAAAGTAATAAAACTGCTAAACCTGCTGAAAGAAACAACAAAAATAACTCAGAATGTGTTTCTAAAAGATCTTCTTCCAAAAACCCTAAAAAGAGAAAATGTTACAAATGTGGGAAGAAGACACATCTAGCAAAGGATTGTTCTGAATCTGAGGACATGAGGCCTGTTAACTCTGCTGTTTCCATCACAGCTGTCACAAGCAGTGTTGGAAATGTCACAGTCACTGAAAGTGGTATTCAAGCTGATACCATTCAAATAGGGAATATTAGTGTGGATATTTCAAGTCCATCAACAAATGTTGATGAAGTAGGAGAACTCATCTCTGTGATGAGTTCCCCTAAAAATGACTAATAATTCTCTTATCACTCTGCAGGAAAAACAACCTTCCCAGGTTTGGTACTTGGACAGTGGCTGCTCAGGGCACATGACAGGTTGTAAAGAATTGCTGAGTGAACTCAGGCCTGAAAAAGGGCCAAAAGTCACCTTTGGTGACAATGTACAGGGATCCACTGAGGGATATGGAACTCTTAAAGCTGGTGCTACAGTGTTCAAAAGAGTAGCCTATGTGGTTGGACTAAAACATAACCTTGTTAGCATAAGTCAACTGTGTGATGCTGGCTACAAGGTTAACTTTGATGAGCACCTGGGTTACATATTGGATCCCCAAGGCAAAGTTGTGCTATGTGCTCAACGAAAGAAAGGTGTATATGTTGTGGATATGCATTCTGCTGACCCCACAACTGAAACCTGTTTTCTCACAAGAACAAATGCTGATCTAAATTGGCTATGGCACCGAAGACTGTGACATCTGAATTTCAAGAACATCAACAAACTATGTAAGAAAGAGTTGGTGACAGCTTTGCATTCTATGACTTTTGCTAAGGATAGATTATGCACAGCTTGTGAGAAAGGCAAGCAGAGAAAAACATCTTTTAAATCCAAACATAATTTCTCTATTGATACTCCACTCTTCTTGATCCATATGGACTTGTTTGGACCTGTTAATGTCCCAAGCCTAGGAGGAAGAAGATACACTCTAGTAATGGTTGATGAGTTCTCCAGGTACACATGGGTGATCTTTCTAAAGAGCAAAGGAGAGGCTGCTAGAGAGATTATTGGATTTGTCAAAAAGATGGAAATGCTGAACTCTGCCCAAGTAAAGCAGCTTAGAAGTGATCATGGTACTGAGTTCAGAAACAGTACTCTTGAAGACTTCTGTTAAGAGAAAGGAATCACTCAAAACTTTTCAGCAGTAAGAACTCCTCAACAAAATGGAGTTGCTGAAAGGAGAAACCGAACTCTCATTGAAGCTGCCAGAACCATGCTGTGTGCATCAGGTTTACCTTCATCATTTTGGGCTGAAGCTGTTAACACTGCCTGCTTCACCCAAAACAGATCCTTAGTGGTGAAAAGATTCAACAAGACTCCCTATGAGCTGCTCAAAGGGAGGAAGCCAAATGTCAGTTATTTCCATGTGTTTGGATGTCCCTGTTTCATTCTGAATCAAAGGGACCAGCTGTCAAAGTTTGAACCTAAAGCTGATGAAGGTGTGTTTGTTGGCTACTCTGCTATATCCAAAGCCTACAGAGTATACAACAACAAAAGAAAGGTGATAGATGAATCTATCAATGTCACCTTTGAAGAGTCCAAGAATGCTTCCACCAACGCTGTTCCTGAATTAGTTTCAGGAGAACTTAACTTTGATGATCTAATGCATTCAAACAATGAAGAGGACTCAAAAGCTTCCACTACACCATGTGTGGAACCTGTTAACCATGATGGACATGATGATGATTATGTCAATACATCCTGTGTGAATAAATGTACTGACTTAATTACAACTGCATGTCCAGAACCTATCAATGCTGATTTTCCCAGTTCCTCTGCTGATATGTTCAACAGTGGTCAGACATGTTCAACAAGTGAACAGGCTCAAGACAACAGTGTGTCTGAAAATCTTGAGAGCTGTTCAACAGGACCTGCTGAAGATGTTAACAACTCAGGTGAATCATCATTGAAAAATGATCCTAAGTGGATAAGGTATCACCCCAATGATCAAATAATTGGTGACATCAACAAAGGGATACAAACACGGTGGGACAGCTTAGGGAATTTTTGTATGTTCTCTAGCTTTGTTTCACTGATGGAGCCAAAGAAGGTTGATGAAGCACTAAAAGATGCCAATTGGATCACTGCCATGCAAGAAGAGCTCAATCAGTTTGAGAGAAACAATGTATGGAAGCTGGTCCCTGCTCCTAAAGGTAAAACTATAATTGGCACTAAATGGGTCTTCAGGAATAAGATGGATGAGCAAGGTCATGTCATTAGAAATAAGGCAAGACTGGTTGCTCAGGGCTGCAGACAGGAGGAAGGAATTGACTATGATGAAACATTTGCTCCTATGGCCAGGCTAGAAGCAATTCGTTTGTATCTAGCATACGCTGCTCATAAGAGCATTAAGGTATTTCAAATGGATGTGAAGAGTGCATTTTTGAATGGGAAGCTGCAAGAAGAAGTTTATGTCAAGCAGCCTCCAGGTTTTGAAAATGAACAACATCCAGGTTTTGTCTATAAGTTGGACAAAGCTCTCTATGGTCTCAAACAAGCCCCTAGAGCCTGGTATGACACTCTTACTGAGTTCCTTATGAGCAATGGGTATTCCAGAGGTAAAGTGGATACTACACTGTTCATAAAGAAAGTGAACTCGGACATTATGCTTGTTCAAATTTATGTGGATGATATAATATTTGGTTCTACAAATGAGCAGTTGTGCAAGAATTTTTCATTACTCATGAAATCCAAGTATGAAATGAGTATGATGGGAGAACTTACTTTCTTTTTAGGATTACAGGTTAAACAAACCTCAACTGGAATTTTTATAAATCAAAGAAAGTACACTTTAGATCTATTGAAAAAGTTCAAATTTGATCAAAGTTCTCCTATTAAAACCCCAATGGCAACCAATGTAAAATTGGATGCTGATGCCAGTGGCAAAGCTGTTTCAGTAACAGCTTACAGAGGCATGATTGGAAGCTTGCTATACTTAACTGCTAGCAGACCTGATATTATGTTTGCCACCTGTCTGTGTGCTAGGTTCCAAGCTGATCCAAAGGAATCTCATCTAACTGCTGTTAAAAGAATCTTCAGATACCTGAAGGGTACACCAGGTTTGGGTCTTTGGTATCCCAAAGACTCAAGCCTTGAACTAACAGGCTATTCAGATTCTGATTTTGCAGGCTGCCGGTTAGGAAAAGCACAACAGGTGGATGTCAACTCCTTGGTGGAAAGTTGATCAGTTGGAGTAGCAAGAAGCAGAACTCAGTGTCCACTTCTACTGCTGAAGCTGAGTACATTGCTGCTGGAAGCTGCTGTGGGCAGATTCTGTGGATGCAGCATCAGCTTGAAGACTATGGCCTTGTGTATAGGAAAACTCCTATTCTGTGTGATAACACAAGTGCCATAGCCATCTCCAACAATCCAGTATTTCATTCAAGAACAAAGCATATTGAAGTCAGACATCACTTCATCAGGGATCACATTCAGAAAGGTAATGTGGAGGTAAGTTTTATTTCCACAAATGAACAGCTTGCAGACATTTTCACCAAACCTCTGGATGAAACAAGGTTTAATTACCTTGTCAGCAAGCTGGGCATGTTAAACAAAAGTGACTAAGTGTTTCTCAAAGGTCTAAAAATCTGTATGTTGCACACTGCTCAAGTTTTTCAGAACAGCTTAGACAGAACAGGTTATACATGTTCTGTACTTAGTCATTTATCTGAAAAACTTGAACAGCTTGAGCATACAACTGGCTGAACAAAATCAGTTTATTCGTCCAGCCTGCTCTGGTGGTTCAATCCTCAACCTGTTCATTTCTTCACGCTGTCTTACAAGTTTTACTTGTAACCTGTTCTCCTATTGAACACAACCTGCTCTTACAAAGGAGAGCAGGCTGGAGGAACAGCTTGAAAAATGAACAGCGTGAAGATTGAACAGCTTGTGATGGCTTTGGTCATCACAGGGTTGACCAACAGCTTAGACCAAAAATTCTAATTACCTTTTTTCATGATTAAGTTACTTAATTAATGTTTTATTTAACTTAATTACTGCGGATAATGTGGATTACATGTGTAAGTGATTAAAAAGAAATCAAGTGGTCTGACAAACGGTCTGACATGGACAACCGTTCCGTTTTCCGTTAACGACTTTTTCAAATCAAACCGCCCAAAATCTTCTCTCTCATACACACTCACATTCAAATCCTCTAAATACCAAACTACTGTTTTATTTTCTTCATCACTTCCAGAAATCCTCAAGAACCCTAAAAATCGACTAAGTGTCCCTTGCTTCTTCAATCTCAAAAATTCCCAAATGGCTCACAGACCTAATCCATTTCTTCCAGTGTTCGTTGGTGATGATGTTGTCAAACACTCATCAGTCACCACAATGCTGACCATCAAACCCACTAACTACATTGCCAACCTCACAATCCCCAAAAACTATGTGGGGAAGGGCTATGACCAAATGGTGGAGTTTCTGAAAGTTCATCCGTTGAACTACGCCATGACTGCAACTCCTGGTGTCCTGTACCAGGAGATGGTGTATGAATTCTGGTACACCTGTTCTTACAACCCCAACACTACAGTCATCAAAGGGACTATTCTTAATGGGACTCAAACCATTGAGATAACTTCTGATCTTCTGAGGGAGGTTCTTCATCTGCCCGTTGCTGAGTCATATGATTTGCCCCAGCCTGAGAACGAGCAAATGGGAAATCTGCTACGCTTCTGTGGTGTAGCAGAACCCAAAATTGGAGCAACATTATACAGGAAGGATTTGTCTCCTACCTATAGCTTTCTGTTTGCTTCGGTAATGATGAGCTTCAGCAGTAAAGTTGGTTCATTCGACCAACTCAGTAGAGATGAAGTGCCAATAGTCCTACAGCTAGTGGATGGGACTACTCTTGACATGGCTAAGTGGATCTTTTCAAACCTGAGAAACCTGGTGCAGCAAGAGCCAAGACCAGCTGCTGTCCGTTATCCCAGGTTTCTGAGCCTCATTTTTGGCCATGTTTGTGGTGAGCAACTATACAACTCCCAGCCCTTACTTAAGTCTGCTGCATTCCCTGTCATACGGAATAGAATTTTTCATACTCCTGTACTGCAAAATGAGCCTCTTCTATCCACACCAATGAGGAGGCTGTTAGGTTTGGTGGAAGGACCCTCTGATGTGAGGGTGGATCCAGAAGCTGCTACTCCCGCCAGAAAATCCAAAGCCAGGTCCAAGCTTGTTAAAAGGACCCTGGCAACTGAAGCTGGGCCTGTGAAAAAGAAGGCCAAAACAGCTCAGACTAAGTCTGCTCCTTTAGCCTCTGTGGCTGAGGAGGAGCAGACTCCTCACCCTGGTTCATCTGTTGAGCCTGAAGCCTCTGTGGCACAAGAGACTATGGAACAGGCCAACCCCACTGTTCCTGACCCAGTCTCACACCTTGTCCAAACAGATCCTCTCCCCTCTCCACAATTACCCACTCCATCCATCCTATATCACAGAAAATCCCTCTCAAAAATGAAATCAACCTAAAGAACCACCTCCTCTGTTCCCTCTCACTAGAATTCAGTTGAAAAAGAAGCAACCCCTGCTGCCTCTCCTATTTTGGGAGCAGGTTCAGCAACTTTGGAGCCTGCTTCACTCCAATCTGAGTCTACCCAGAGTCAGCCTAGACCCTCTGGTTCCTCCCAACAAGAACCAGTTGTACAAATGGAGATACCCACATCAACTATCCCAACCTCCCAACAGGCTGAGGATATTGAAAGACAGGAGTCCTCTCCACTCCATACTGTGTCCACACTGTCCCCCACTAAAATCTCCTCACACCCTGAGTCTGCACGAGATGCCCACGTTGCTGGTATAGACCAATCAGCAGCTCAGTCTCAAACTTCTGCTCCCCATGATACAGCTGTTCTACACCAAACAGCTGCTGAGGGACCAACACCCCAAGCTGATGACCTCAGGGATCACACCATCCCTCTGGTGAGGCTGCTACCTCCATGCAAATTCCATCAGCAGGTTTCACCACTGCTGATGTTGAAATGCATATCCCATCTCCCAATGATGAGGTGTCTTTAGACCAAGGCACTGCAGAGGGAACCACAACTGGTCTTCATGAGGGTGTTGCAACACAAGCAGCATCTGAAAGGTCCCAAACATCATCCCCTTCTCCTGGTGATGCAGCTACAGCCGCTGCTGAAGGACCCTTTCATCCCTCCAAACTGGGCCATCTTACTTTTGCCCAGGCTATGGAGCTTCTGGTCAAAGTCCCTCTTCCCTCTCCATCACATCCTCAAACACCAGCCTCATCATCTTCCTCTCCATCTACCCACTCAAAACAATCTACCCATACAACTCCATCTCCCAAAGACCTGCCTTTGAAGGATCAGCTTTCCTTGCTGACCAACAAAGTTGGTTCTTTGGAAACCACCATGACCTCTCTACCCTCTATCATATCAGACTCTGTGTCTGCACAGCTTCAGGGGCTCTTTGATTCGTTCAAGGCCTATTTCCCTACCACTCCACAAACTGATCCCTCTCCACAGCTGTTAGCACTCACTGCTCAGCTGCAAAATGTATCCACCTCCCTCTCCTCTATTCTTTCCATACAGCAGGACTCTGTGTCCTCAATGACAGCCATTTCCCAACAGCTGTCATCACTTCTTACTTCTTGCACCTCTACTCTTCCAGCCACTCTGGCTAGCTTACAAACTCTAATTGGCTCCCTATCCAACTCTGTGTCATCAGATCTTGCTGATGTGCAAGATTCTCTAGAACTTCATCTTGCACAGCTGCAAACTCTGCTGTTCACAGCGTCTGATAGGGAAAATATTGTTAAGCTCACATCCCTTGCTGATTCTCACTCCACTTCTCTTCAGACCTGTCTTTCCCAGCTAACTGAGGTGAAGGATAACTTGGTTTACTTAGTGACTAGCCTTGTTGGTCCTAAACCCTCTACTAATCCTGCTGACAAGCCTGCTGACTTTGTGTCTTCAGGCAGACCAGGTGTTGAAGTCGCTGCTTCATCTCCTTCAAAGGGGGAGAAGTCATCTGCCTCGAAGACTAAGTCTAAGGGGGAGAAAACTTCTTCTCCTAAGGAGATACCAGTGTCTGCAACTCACACTGGTCAGCCAGCAGATGTCTTTGAAACAGGTACAGCTGAAGGTGCCTCTCAAGCTGCTATGCCTACTCAGGCTGTCTCTCCAAACCCTGCTCAGTCTAAGGGGGAGGAAGTCATTCCTGAGGACAGGCCTAGCAGTAATAGGAGGCACTTAATTCTAACTGAAGAAGAAGAAGAAGAAGAGGAAATTCCTGAGGCTGCTGTCACTACAGCAGCAGCTAAAGGAAAAGAAAAGGCAGCTGATGATCCCATACAGCAGAAACAGGCAGAAGATCAATTTCACAAAGCCAGGGCTAAAGAAATGGGTCTTCCTATGGACAAGTATTTTGAGTTCAGAGAAGAACAGCTTCAAGCCCTGGAAGTGCTTAGAAAAGAAGAAGAATCTGCCAAAGCTGCCAAAGCTTTTGCACTCCAAGAAGCAAAGAAAATTAAAATGTCTACCTTGGAGGTGCAAAAGAAAATAAGGAAGTAGAGAAAGGTACTCAGGTCTCTGTGACCAAATCAACAGTACCCCATGCAAGAGCTCAATACCACTTTGAGAACTTGGCTAGGAAAAAGTTTAATGATGTTGCTGAAAGAAGGCTAGCCAAGGAAGCAATTGTCAAAGCTGTCCCTATATCAAGGAAAGGCAGTCAGTGGAAGCTTAAAATAACAAGGATGGGTGCAACAGGCCCATAATTGGAAACTTATGACCACACTGATGTAGCACAGATGGGATACAGGGAATGGATTGAGCTGGCAGTTGCCCTGAGTGAATCAAAGTCTGAAACTGCTAAACAAATCAGGGCATATGTCAAGAAGTTGATTGAAAGAGTAAAGGATCTTGGCCTGATTTCTAAGGAAGTTAGTGAAGGTGTCTTTGTGACACATCCAAAAATAAAGGCCAGGAGGACAAGGAAGGACACAGAGATGGAGCTACTCCTTACACTGATCGAACAGGGCGACTATGCCATTGAAATGAAGGGAGTTGATCATAGCCTGCCTAGTGGAATAGAGTTTGAGGATGGCAAGATTATTGAAGAACCTGAGCTGGGGGCATTTTTTGTAGATCCCCTAACTCAGAAGAAGTGCTTCCAAAGAGCCTCAGAGCTGTACAAAGTTGATCTGAGACAACTTGTCGCCTTCAGACTTGCAGTTTCATTTAGGCAGTCTAGCAAATGGAGAGCAGCCGTCTGGGATCAGCTCAGAGGCTTCTATGAAAGAGGAGAGCTCAATGATCCCAAGTTCATGATCATCAGAAGTGAAGTTGAGGAACTTGAGGATACAAGGGAAGAACTGGAAAAGATGGTTCAGGATCCTTCTCCATTGTAATGAAGTCCACCTGCCATCTGGGCAGGTGAAGAATGGAAGCTGTCCATCAGTTGGACAGGCTTGCCATTATTTGCTCCTATCTAAAACAGTCCAATGTACATCAGTTGTACTTTATTTACATTTGTTGTAATTTCAGTTTACATTAGTTGTAATATACATCAGTACATTATTTGTATTTTTGTAAGAACATGTGTTGTTCTAATGTAATCAAGAATCAGTATATATATAAACTGATCTTTTACTTTACTGTAATGTTGTAATTTAAATTCAGCAAAATGTACTGTAAAAATATATAATGATTTTTGATAAGACCAGCTTAGACTGGTTATTGCAAATAGGGGGAGATTGTTAGGCACAAAAAGGCCTCAGTCAAACCTGTTCTACATCTGAGGGGGAGATTTATAATCAAACCTGTTGATGCATTTGAAGGTTGAACTTAAGGCCTGTTATATGCCTTATTGAAACCTGAAAATGATTTGCAATATCAGTCTAAAGCTGTTCTATATGTTGCATGTGTTGCAACTAAGACAGTTTGTCCAAGCTGCTCTGTCTGCTGAACAGGCTGGACATAAACTGTCTACGCTGCTCTACACTGGTGAGCAGCTTGGGCAATTTTAAAGTGTTCTGTTCTTTGTGAACAGAACCTGTTCTTTGTGAACAGGCTAAACACTTTATGGAATATGTTTCCAAGTCATCATGTATTGTTTTTGACTACAAGATCAGTTTACAAAGTCGAAGATAAAGTGGAAAACAGAACTGCTTAGCCTGCCCAAGCTGTTCTGTAACATGAAGACAAAAGGTTATTTGAAAAAGGGTGACAGACCTTTTTCTTATATCAAAATAGGCCTTTACAAGGAAGAAAGACGTAAAGTTGACATTCCTAAATTAGTTAAAGGCAATGCAACAGTAGACAAAGTAAAAAGACAAAAGTTCTGCACATGTGAAGACAAGTCTGCTTTTCAGAAAAGTGCAGAAAAGGTTATGTTGTCTTTTCAACAAGACTTCTCCTTTTCATTCCGTCCAATGAAGATGTTTCTCTTAGATCCTCTGAATGAGTATAAAAGGAAGCTTCTAAGGACAGAAAGATGTGTGAAATAAGCTAAGTGCTGAAACCAAGAGTGAACGTGCAAGTGTGTTTTTCATGCATGCAAGTCTGCTGTGTAATTCAGTATCTGTGTGTCTAAGCTGTTTTACATAAGCTGTTCCCTTAAAGTCTTGAAAACCCAGTGAGTGCTTCTTAGTGAGTGTATTCATTGTATACTAGTTTGAGTTTGTCTTAGACTAGTGAACATACTGTTGTATCTGTCATCTCAGCTTGAACTATTCCGCATTCAAGCTTGTTTGTAATTAACAAATTGTTGATAATACATACAAACATTGAGAAAATAGTGTGTAGTTTTTAAATTGCTGTATTCACCCCCCCCCCCCCCCCTCTACAGCTTAAAGCTATATACTTTGGGAACCTCTCGGGACCTACACTTAGCAATAGTAACCAGGCACAGATTCCCCCTTTTCGTATCACCATATATGAAAATCTCATCTTTATCATCCTTTTCTTATAGACTATATGGGCACCATTCTCAATCATTCAATCCACCCCGACTATTACATCGAATTATCCGAGCTATATCAGAATTAAATCAAGATTGAGGACTACATATTCAATTAATAAGGAATAGTTACGATAAACATGGTCCACCCTAACAAAAGTATTACTAGAAGTATCAATGTGTAGTACAACAAATTATTTAAACACGGGCATTGATAGTTGTTGAGCAAATTTAACAGGCATAAACAATTGATTCGCACCAGAATCAAATAACATGCGAGCAGGCATTGAGTTCACAATGAACTAACCAGAGACCACTTCAGGATTTTCCTTAGCTTCCTCCGCAGTAATCTGAAATGCACATGCCAGTGCCCTTGGTGGCTAGTTCCTACGATTGACCGAACCACCACTAGATCCTCTAAAAAATGTGTTGAAGACAGAGCAACTAAGGTTTTTTTTCCTACAATTCTGACTATAGTGCCCCGATTTACCACACTTATGATAGGCATCAGCTTTTCGCGGACATTCATTCTGATAATGCCCCAATTCCCCGCAACAGAAACAGGGACATCCATTTGTGCACCAACCGTAGTGTGAGACGGGGCAGTTATGGTAGTATTACGGCTCCATATTGGTGTAGGAAAGTAGAAGGCCGACAAAAAGATTGGTGTGGTAAATACTGAGATGATCATGAAAAACACGAGTAACCCCCTTTCCATTGATGTTTCGGACGTGAAGGCTGAGTAGGATTAACAACATAAGTAGCAGACCCGACCACGTAACAAGAAATTATTAAGATTTGTTCGATATTCCTGAAAGCTTCAAGTAAGCAAACGAATGTAGGGTATCAGACATTACTCATGACCCTTCGGATTTCCAAATCTAAACCAGCCTCAAATCTGGTCAATTTCTTTTCCTCAGTTTCAACTTGATGAGGTGCAAACAAACTCAACCTGGTGAACTCCATTGAAAATTGTGACACCGAATTGGTTCCTTGCGTCAGTGTCGTGAATTTAGCCTCCAATCGGTGACGCTCATTAGTTGGACAATATTGTTGCGTAAAGAGTCCAGTGAACTTAGCCCAGGCCATAATAAATACCTTCTCCAAAGTTAAGTTTGCCCATAGAGTTTCACCACATAACTGCATCTTTTATGAACATTGCAGTACCAAACCTAACCATGTCCTTCTCAGTGTAGTCACTGATTAGGAAGGTCCTAATAGATGTTGTTACCCATTCTAACGCGGCAACAACATCTCCCAGTCCGTAAAATTTCACAGCTCTATTACCCTTAAAGTCCTTGAATCTACAACCCGTAGGTCTACTTGACGACCCAGTGTTGTTATCTTGGTCCTCATCATCACCATTTGTATTTTTGGTATTCTTCTTTTTATATTCTTTCCTTTTTGCTTCGGCTTCATCTCGAGCCTAAATTGTTTTTGGATCATCTGATTTGTTCTGCAATCATTGATTGCATCATTTGCATTATCTCCTGTGGGGTCTTTCCTTCTCCAGACATTTTCTGAAATTTAAAACATATATCTTGTTTAGTATACACACTACTTCTTTAAGTATACCACCCGATGTCCCGTATGAAAAGTCAATTTCCTATAATTACTAGATCATATCCTATCTTAGTTCAGATAATTACTTATTATCACTACAATGTCATCACCTATGCTTGATACCAAGTCCTCACGGACACTTAGAATCTCAAACAACTGCTCTAATACCATACCATGTGACACCCTTGTCACAACACATCAAACATGTCACCCAAGATTAATACAACCAAATTATATTAATACATTGATCTCGAGAAACAACTTAAAACAAAACATAGAAAGGAAATTAAATAATTAATTAAAGTCAAACACCTTGTGGTGCTATAAGGTTCCAGTCTAACGTATAAATACTCAAAATTTTATTACAACAACCCAACAGATTCCAATAAAATCTCCATTATTTAGTTACCAATAGTGAGTAGTAGAATCCTCAAGTGACTTTAAAAGTTGACCTAGCTTGAAGGTCTAGCAACGGATTCTCCTTGTCCTAAAAACATTGTACAACTAAAGGGTAAGTGATGCTTAGAAAATACAAAGATTTCATATTCCACAAGTATTTATGTAGAACACACGATTCACACTGGCAACAAACGCGGTGCACCCCTTCATATATAAAGTTCGAACACATATATGAGCTCACAGCTCCACGGTGCCATTGCACAGAATAAATAAGTCAATTGAGGCGGAATTACCATTGGAGATGCTACACTTGCCTACGTGCCGGACCATAGATGGATTTGCTCCAGGTCATATAGCCTCGGTAGCATCGAATTACCAGTTATAGCTTGAAAGGCGAACACACTGATGCACAACAAAGAAAACAAAACATGTAATAACATGTATGCAAGCAACAATGTGCATAAAAATAAACCCATGTTAGTAGAGTGTCAAACGAATATGATACAACATGCCTTAATAACTAATATCTAAGATCAAATAAATGTAGACATATAAATCTATGTACTCACAGTTGTTGCGTTATTTAACTTCAAATAAATGTTATTTCTCCTCGGGATCCCAACCAGATTCATAAATTACCGACAACAACTCTTTTGATTAGAAAATAGCCCACTATGTGTTTAACAACACCACAAGTGGCCTGTCACATCAGTAGCATTACACTAATACAAGTGTGTGATCGTTAAATTAACTTTTCCATAAATTCAAATTTCAAATGTCCCACTTGGGATCCCCTTTGGGTTCGAAATTCAAATTAGATTTGAAGTTCAGATCTTCAATAGATCTGAATTTCCCATCATCTAAAGTTAATGTTAACTCAAAAGTATGGTTGATTGCCCAAAAGTTCAGATTCCTATATTTTGATCCAAAGTTCGCATGTTCTGTAACCGACTCGCTGAATCGAGTTCCGAAGTACAGATTGTTTGAAAATTCGCTTGGTCTGACATGATATGCAAATTTTGGATCCCGATGGTACTTAGAAAAATTATGATCCAAAGTTCATGGGTTACACGTAGGGTCACCAGCCGACTCGCGCGAGTCGATGTGCAGTTATGCACATCCTGACCTATGGGGTTTACCAAAAAATTCACCAAATTCTTTTTATACTACATACATTCCATACAATAGATTTCTAATCTTATATTGTGTAGGTACCAAAAGCTTTCCGATGTATGTTTAGATAAGCTGAAGAGGGAGGGTGAATACAGTTAACCCTTTATAACACACTTTTTCTCAATGTTTGTATGTATATATTAACACTTGTTAAAATACAAACAAGTTTGGATTGCGGAATGATCCAAACTGAGATGACAGAATTGAAACAAAAGACTTTAAAATAATCTAAGACTCACTCAGAGTAGTTACAATGAAATGACTCACTAAGATTCACTCATCGTTTACAAAAGACACTGATTAAACAACTTCGAGACTGAACAACTTAGACACACTCAGCTATATCACTCAATTTGAATCAGAACATGCATGCACGAAAAATACTCTTCGCTTTATACTACACGTTCTCTGTTTTTGGATGTCTCTCTTGATACTCTAATTTTTGGAAGCTTCTCTTTTATACTCATATACAAAATCCTAGTGAAGTGATGAGTCTATAGTTTATATGGTTTCAGAGTCATTTTATGTTCATTTTAAGCATCGATACTTTGTAAAATCCATTCTTTTACATCATATTTGTGTTTCAGGGTCCGGAAGTCATTTCAAAGCACCACGAGAAAATTCAGCGAAAACCGAGCAGGTCGGGGAGCAGGCCTGCACCCCAGGCCTGCGCCTCAAAAGTTCCAGATCAGTTCCAGCTCAAGCCAGCAAAACCCTAGCCGCATATGGGCGCAGGCCTGCGCCTGGCCTGCGCTGGGTCGGTGCAAAAACATGTTTTTCAGCCCTGGAAACCCTAAAATCGACTCCTCTATAAATAAAGGTCGATGCCAGCCATTGAGAGAGTCCCGAAACGTGTGAAAGAGTTGACGGAACCCTTTCGGAGTGGGTCTATGATACGAGAACGAAGACGGTGATTCGCAAGCTACGCTATCACTCAGATCTATGATTGTTAAGAGCTTAAGATGAGCGGCTAATCCCATTAGCCGTTTGCGGAGGATCTGCAGCTAAGTTTACTCTACTTTAATTTCTCGTGCTTTGATGTATTTGAGTTAAATGAGATCTATTATGTGTATGCAAATGATAAGCATTTGACTATGATTATGATTGTAAGTTTTGATTGGTAAAAGCAAGATACTTTATCGTCGTACTATTATTTGTGTCGATTCCATTAGCTTAGGGATTAAGACAAGTATTAAGATCGCATACGCTATGCCGAGAGTTATTGGTTAAGACATGTTTGATTAATTTAGTCGCGCAATTGATTATGTCTATGTGATCGTTGCATGAAATTATAGTCAGTAATACTTGTGCCATGGTGATCCTGTTAATGGCTATTTGTCTCTTGATTGTTTATCTACTACGTTAGTTACTTCGTCATTAATTTCAGTTACAGCGATAGCAAATCATTACTCTAAACAAATCATTCCATTCCACAAATTCAGAATTTAAATGCTTTCAATAAACTTATAAGGCTAACCGCCTAACCCTAATTACAAATTCACTCCTAGTGGATTCGACTCTTACTTCCCTATGCTAGTAGTTATATTTAAGGATTATTTCTGCGGGTCACAACGACGGCCCGTCAGATTTTGGCGCCGTTGCCGGGGAGTGTAACGGTAGTTTAGGTTTAAAGTTAGTTTTTGCCTTTGTTTTAAGTAATTAAGTTTAGTTCCTTTCTTTGGTTATTTTTAGTCTTCATTTTATTTTATTATTATAATTATTAAAATTCAAATAAAAAATTTAAAAATTCAAAAAGATAATTGTAGTCCTCTACTTTATAACCAAAAATATTAGTTTAATTAAGTTTTTAATCTTTAGTAGTATTTTATTTAGTGTATGCACACACGTCGATCGGCTAAAGGATTGTCGCTATAATTCGAACCTGAGATCAAAAAAGTAGCGAGATCGAACCGTAAGACTGTCTGGATTCAAAATTAACAATTAATCACGGAGAATTCAAACGCACGAGAGGAAGAAATTCCTGATTCAGAGAATCCTAATTTAGAAAGTCCTACGATTTCACCAAGAAAATGTGATCAAGAGGAACCCGAACGCATAGTTGCGAGAATGGGTGATCAGCCGAGACGTACGGTTGAGTCGCATTACCGCCCATGTGATGTGTCTGACCCGTCTCCAATTCATTATCCCGAAAACGAGAACGAACCCAAAGTTCGTCCTGAATTATTTCAAATTCTTCTGATCTTTCGAGGATTGCCTAGTGAGGAACCCTATGAACATCTAGCTGAGTTCACAACTATTTGTAAAGCAAACCATGTTCGAGGTATAACCACTGACGGTTTAAAACTTCGATTATTTCCTTTTTCGGTAAAAGAGAAAGCGAAGAATTGGTTCGTATCCTAACCAACCAATAGCATTACAACATGGAATCAAATGAAACGAGAATTCCTTAATGAATATTACCCCATTAATAAAACAACCAAGAAAAGAATGGAAATTACAGGATTTAAACAAAAACCGGGTGAACAATTCTACGAAGCGTTTGATCGTATGAACGAATTACTGAGAGTTTGTCCACACCATGAGGTTCCAAAATGGATGCTCATCAAAACTTTCTTTGATGGTGTGAGTCAAGAAAGCCGGAACATGATCACCGCCGGTGCTGGTTGTACGTTCTTAGCTAAAGATGATGATGAGGCTTGGGAATTACTGAACCAACTCAGTAAAGGTCTCAAAGTTCAAGCCGGCTCTGAAAATAATATCGGAGTTCAGGTGATAGGTATAGACAATGCCTGGAAACATGAAGTAAAAAGTGAAATATTAGAACTCATAAAAAAGATAGATCAACTGATAAAGGGTTTTAGCCAAAACCATGCTGCATCAATTAACTGCGTAATATGTAGAGATCCATCTCATCATTCTCAAGCATGTCCTCGAGTGCAACCCATTAAAGAATATGCGAACAAAGTATATGGTTTTAGAGCGCATTGGGAAAGGGATAACCCATTTTCGGAAACCAATAATCCGAGATGGAAAAATCATCCTAATTTTCAATGGAAAAATGATCAGCCTACCGATCATCAGTCTAAACCAATGTATGAACCACCACCACGTAGAGAGTATCAATATGGTTCAACTTCAGCTGCTACGGGTGAGCGATATTATATCCCGAACCAACGTGGTCAACCTCACTTTCACCTGAAGAAGAATACGAGTTCTTCACAAATTTCAGAGTTCATGGAATTTATGACGCAACAATCGCCTTTTAACGAGATGTTGAGTCGTCAAATGGGTCAGATAGCCGAATCGCTCACAAGACGAGAGGAGGGGAAGTTTCCGAGTAACACAGTTTTAAACACTTCACACGCACAGGACAAAGAAAAGAAGTATGAGGTTAACAAAGTGTCTAAAGTGACTACTCTGAGAAGTGGTAGAAAGGTGGATAATAAGATCGAAATGCCAAAAGAGCAAGAGGAAGAAGTGACACCGACACTGAGGTCGTGTATGAAGAGATAGTGGATCCTAAAAAGAAGGAAGGTTCCAAGAAAGTTAATTTCAAGGAACCAATCAAGTCAGATATTCTAACTCTCGAAGTTCGGGAGGCGGTTAAGGATCCGGACACCACAGCTCCTCCTCCTTACCCCGCTGCTGTGGAAAATCCAAAATCTTCTTAGTATGGCAAGAGAGGCCCACAACACGAGGATCTGTGGGACTTATTCAATCAAGTCAAGATCAATATCCCATTGGTCAAGGCTATTCAACAAATACCGTCTTATGCTAAATTTCTAAAAGTTCTTTGCACGCAAGAAAGAAAGTTCAAGGTCTCGCTTCCCAACCAGATCAGTTTAACTGAGCAAGTGAGTGCAGTGATCTCTAAATCCTTGCCACAAAAGCTGAAAGATCCTGGATCACCGTAGATTCCAGTGACAATTGGCAATGTGCAAAAAAAAATAAAAAATTACTCGATCTTTGAGCCGGTGTAAACATTTTACCTGGGAATTTGTTTGACAAACATGATCTAGGCCAGTTGCAAACGACTGATATTATTTTACAACTGGCAGATCGATCAACAAAAATATCAAAGAGGTATCTTATCAGATGTTATTGTAAAGGTAGATGATTTTTACTATCCGGTTGACTTCCTAGTCTTAGACACTGAGAGTTCCTTTGGAGAGAATCAACCGGCTATTATCTTATGCAGAACGTTCTTAGCTACTATTATTGCTCATATCAATTGTAGAACGGGGGCTGTAAAAAAATGCCTTTGGAAATCGTAGCTGCGATTAAATGTGTTCAGTTCTTCCACCGCTGCTTCAATCGATGCAGAATGTTACATGATAGATGCAGTGGATGATCTTAAGCAGAATGGTTCACTAATCAACACCAAGGACAACACCGAATTATTCCTTGCTGAGCACGACACTGCCATAATGAACATTGAGCGATGTAATGAACTTGAGACAGTCATGGAATCCACACTGAAACCTAAGAAACCACCGTGGATCCATAACACCGAAAATCTATCAATTATTTTGCCTCAATATTCTTGGCCTTCAATAGAATAACCACAGGTTATAGAATTAAAAGCCTTGCATGCTAATTTAAAGTATGCCTTCTTAGGTCAGAATGACACTCTACCAGTCATTATTTCATCAAATCTGATCGAGGCACAAGAAAAAACTCTACTGCAAGTGTTAGTAAAATACAAAGAGGCAGTAGGTTAGACTGAGTATGTTTTTGCCAACCACCTATCTAGGCTCCTAGTTCTCCCATTAGACTTAATTGATCACATTAGGGACTCCTTCCCTGATGAACAATTATTATCCATTTTCAAAATACCATGGTTTCCATTAGACATAGATTAAATGGGCCACCAACAATATGCTAGTCTCTGAACTAATCAGGTTAACAAAATCCCAAACATAATTAGGCTAGTATAGGAGGAGTATGTCTGGCTGAAGACGTAAATCTTAGCGCTTCCTGGGAGGCAACCCAGAGAACTTTGTGGGTGTGTTTATGGAAACCCTCACGAGACAACACTCGTCCACTCGGGATACCGAGGGGTTTAAAGGATTGTTGCACGTGCTAAGTGCAATCGTGATTCCCTATGAAAAGGCGGATTAGTTTTAATTATTTCTTTGTTTTAGTTTAATTGCTTTAGTGTCACCAACTAAGTGTGGGAGGATTTCCATTCCAATTTTAGTTGTTTCTAGACTTAAGTTAATTTATATTTATGAAAGTGTGCTAGTTTAATGAATGTTAATTTTTACTTTGGTTTAATCTATCCTAAATAAGCAAAGAATCCTATTAAGAATGTGATTGTGTTCATTGTCTGCTCATTATAAGTGTGTCTATATGACGAGGACGTCACATTTGTCTAAGTTGTGGATGGTAGGTTCTATGAAATGTTTAATAGGATCTAATGAGCCCCCAAAATTTTTGTCAGGATCTAAATATGAATTACCAAGACTAACTGATTTGAATTTATCAGAGTATCAATCAATAATCTTGCTTTGAATCAAAGTTTAATCAAGAAGTTTGCGGAATAAAACTTAATTATTTTATCAAAAAAACTTTCAGAATCAATAATGAATAAACACACAAGAATTAATCAAGACTGTTTGTATTGCTGAATTCAACCATTACAATCACCTCTAATCTGTTTGATTAGACGAAGAACACAGACTGTTCTTAGGGTTTTACAACCTTAGAGGCTTATGAAAACTTAATCAACAAAGCAATTACAGACTCAAAATATGCAGGAAAAACCTATATGATAGAAAGACCTATTCTATGTATTTATATTGCTTCTTGATATGTTTCCTTGACGAATAATGACTTCTCTGATAGTAGATATGCTGGAATCTTCACGTAGATATCGTTTCCTGAAAATCAGCACTTTCTGTTTCTGAAACTGTTGAGCAGCTTGAATCTCTTGACAGCATGAGCAGAGCAGCTTGAGTTGTTTTGCTCTGGCAGCTTGAACTTTTACACTAGCAGCTCAAGTTTCTTCAACTAGCAGCATGAACTTTGTATTTACATTTAAAAACTACTAACAGTCTGAGAAGTCTAACTAACAGCTTGAATATACTTAAACTATTTCCCAACAATCTCCCCCTAACTTAAATTCTTTACACAAGACTTTAAGTTCTATACAAAAAATGGAAATGAATAAGTAAGCTGTTATTTACAAACCAAGGCTTACAAAACTTACAGCTGTGCAAGTTTATGATCTATAGCCTTCAAAAATTCTCTCTTCATCTCTTCTTTATCACAAGATATTCTAGTTGATTTTATTTGCAGCAACATATCTTTTGAAAAATTGTAAAACTCAAGATTGAAGAAGATACCAGACCCATCTGTGAATTTGACTCTGTATGTCTTTGACTTGACAAACAGATCAATTTGCTTGATCTTTTTCCCTTTCTTCTCAGCATCTTCTATCTCTTGTCTTGCAAATTCAGGGTCAACCACTGTACTTAGATCTCTGATGAGTTGCTTCACTTGTGGAAGAGCAGATCTCACTTGTGTAACAGACCCTATGTTGTACATCTTTATCAGTTCATCTCTGGTCAGCTTCTGAACTATTTGCCAAAAAGTATCATACTCTTCTTCAGGACCAGACTTTCTTCTGATTACAAATTTGATTCTCAAGTCACGGTCATCCAGTGACTTAGCAAACCAGTAGTTGATTTGAGGCTTTGTGAAATCATGCTGATCAATCAGCTTCTCTATCTCCATAGCCTTTTGCAAGTGTTGCTCAAAGAGCACCCTCTTAACAGATGAAGGAATAGAAACAACTGCTTGATCAGTGGGAGCAGGTGCACTGGCATCAGCTTCAGTTTGGACTGATTGAGTTGATGGTTGGACTTCTTGGGATGGTTGAGCTTCTGGAGAGACTTTTGTTCTCTTTCTTTTGTCCATCTCCTTGTCATGAATCTCTAGTTGGCATGGACTGAGCCATGTTCTTTGGGATACCTGCTGCAAATGCAAAATTTATCAAAAATCTTCTGTGCTCAGCTTTGGAGTGCCCTGTTGGCATCTTTCTCTTCTTTGCTCCTTGCTTAACCACAAACCCCTTTAAGTAATCACCTAAAGTCTCATCATCATCCATTGGGGTTTGGGCTTGCTGATCTAATTCCTTGTCCTGTTCTTCTGCTATTCTTTTGGCAATTTCAGCATCAAAGGCAATTTGGGCTTCTTTGGAAGAAAATTTATGCTTTGGAGACTCAATGAGAATGCCCTTGCCCTTGTCTTTTGCAGCAGATGTTGTAGCTTGGACTGTGCTTGATGGAGCTTGAATGCCTTCCCTGATCACAACTCCAGTAGGTTTTGAAGGAGCAGCTTGAGTTTCTAGGCTAACAGCTTGAGAAGCTGTTGGGACTGCTAGCCTAGAAACTGTAACTGTTGATGCTGCTTGGACTGTTGTTGTTGGAGCTGCTTAAACTGACTTGGGAACCTCCTGATTCTCCCCCTTTTTGGAAGCATTGGTTTGGTCAGAAGGACCTAGAACCTTTACCCCTTGGGTTTGAATCATCTGCTCTAATTTCATAATTTTATTTCCACAGAGGGTGAACCCTTTGTGAAGATAATCCATTCGCTTATTCTGAGCAGCCTCTGCCTGTTTGAGTTCAAAAATTTGAGCCCCCTGTGCAGCAAAGATGGACATTTGATATTCCAACATGGCTACAACAGGTTTCAGCTTGGGATCCGTCAAAAGCATGAGTTGCAGACTTGTCTCAAGATCAGAAAACACCTGGGGTGCTTGTGATCTATCACTGACATTAAGACCAGAAGTAGAAACTTCTGGGCCCCTCTTTTCTTGGTTCTGGGGACTTCCAGCTTGTGTTTGCACACTTGCTGTTGCCATGAGCGTGGTCTTAGCTATGTTGGCCCTGTTCTGTGTGTAAGGTCTACCAATGCAAGATCTATCTAGACGCGGATCCGTTAACGAGTGCGGAATCCTCGTTGACGGTTAGACGGACAACTCTCAACCAACGGAAACACGGAGACTATTAGACGCTGAACGAACGACACACGAACGATCCTACGTACTAATTCTCTCCGAAACGGGACTCACCTAGTTGATAAACTCGAGATCGCCTATTGCTTAATTCCTCACGAATTCTGCCAAAGGTCTGCTAATCATTCGAGTCTATCCCTAATTATAGACCCTGATTCGAGTCTGTTGTGGGCCAACCTCGAATCTGGCCTAAGGCCCCATTCGAATCTGTCCATCTGACAGATTCGAATCTAACCTATTCGAATCTAAGGATACATTCGAATCTATCACAGATTCGAATGCCTTCCTTAACCTATTCGAATCTAGCCTATACACTTAAACACTTACGTGATGAAACTTATGTTTTAACTTATGCTTGACATACTCTTTGACTTTTATGTTTGAACTTCTTGTAATATGTACATCAAGTTCAAACACACAATCAATAACCGACAAACACATATTAAAAATATATATCAATAACACTTGTTAATATTCAGAATATTACTTAAATCATAACGCAGATCGTTTAGACTGCTATCGTCACACAGGGTGTACCAACAGACTCCCCCTTGACGATAGCTTCTAATTATTTACATTACATCAAATTTAAGTACTAGAGCTATAGACGCTACTACCTGCATATAACCCTGCATCTATACAAACTTTAACTACCTTTTGGAACTTCCTGGCTTCAGATCTCCATGGTTCTGTAAAAAAGATAGGCTGATCATGAAGCTTCTTCAGGTCGTCCTTAGATAGGTTTATCAAATGCAGTGGGTCGTATACCTTCAAAATTACCTGCTCGTCTTGATCCTCCATTATAGCTTCAGCAGTATCAATCTCCAGGTACCACCACTTCATGTTGCTCAAAACATTTTGTGGCATTTGCTTTATTTGCACTCTTTTCAAGCATTTGACTGGCTTATAGATCATTCTAGCCCAAGGCCTTCCAGTATGAGGATCTATTCTTGATCCATCCTCGACCCTCTTGCCTGTTCTCGGCTTAAGCCTCTCAAATTTGCCTGATCGCCCTTCTTTCCTTATAATTCTTTCAATAACGCTCGCGTAGGGATCATTTCCAATATTGATCAGTTCCTTCCAGGCTAACTCTTTAACTTCAATCTTGGGCAATGAATTAAAAGCTTTTAGTGTCCGCCTCAAGTATTGAAGGCCATCTCTTCTCTTCAAAATAAACAGCTGCAGTTCTCTGTCAAAGAACCAGCTAATAATCCCTCCTGAGAAGTTTCCGGCACTTGGAATTCTCATCGTCTTCTTCATCTTCAGCTGATCTTTCTTTTCTTCCTTCTTGAACCAAAGATTTATTAGATCAGCTCTAGATGGCTCTTTTTCAGCCTCTTCAAGGTCTTTATCTTCAGTTGAGGCTACTTTGATGTAATCAATATCAATCACATTATGATCTTGGCTTTCATACAGTTCAGTGATTGGTTGTGAATTGATTATTACTTCATTAACGTGATCATCTTCATCATCTATCACTTCATCATCAGATCTCCAGTCAGCAATCTCCTCAGGAATGAATTCCCCTTCCTCCAACTCTTCTATTTCATCTTCAAAATCAAACTCCATTAGCTCTTCTTCAATATCTTTCAGCGCATCTATCATGTCGCTGTCTAAAGTCCTTGAAGAACTAGCCTCTCCTCTTTCACCTTCTGTTTGACTTGGCTCCCCCTGAGATTGAGCAGCCTGAGCAGTAGAAAAATCTACTGGCTCATCCTGTCTTTGAGAGCTGGGATCATTGCCTTGGTTATCATCTTCATCATCGTCCCTCCGCCTCTGTACTTCTTGATCACGACACGACGTCTCCCCCTGAGCCTGAAGGTTTTTCATTAACTGCTCAATGAGGGAGCGCATCGATCTTAACTCAGCGGCCTGGTCGCAGACGAATGCTTTTAGCTCAATATTCTCCTCTTGGATTGTTTCAACTGTCTTCTTCAATTCAGCATTTTCTTTATCTAAATTTGCATTATGTGCCTGAATTTCACCTATTGCCTTTGTTAGGCTCAAGATTTGGACATGTTGGAAATCCACTCGAGATTTGAGTTGAAGAAACCGCTGATTTTCAGCATAGGCGGTAGATGTGGATGGAATGGACTGAATGGGAGAAGGGTTGAATGGTGGTGGAATATATGGCTCATGAGGTTGAGGTGGTGGTGATGGTGGAGCTGTGGTTTGAGGTTGGGTTCGGGGAACTTCTGACTGACTGGCGGATGCAGAGGAAGACCCTTGCATGAACCGATGACGTTTGGCCCTTTGCCTCGTCAGTAGTGGAGCATCATCTTCTTTTTCAAAATCCGAATCTTCAGATTCCCTGGCCTCTCGCCTTCTCGAACCACCTTCATTGATGATCAAACGTGAACCATAAGTTCCAATTTGAACTTGAGGTTCTGCAGACACTGATTCTGGAGCTTCAACTTCAATCTCCTCCATCTCTTCTGATTCTGTAGCAGATGATGACTCATCATTGCCAGTCTGCTCAGGCACATATTCTTCAACATCTCTGAAGACATCTTCTTCTCCCTCTGGAGGCTCAAGCAGATCACCCACTAATGCAGCAGCTATATCTTCATTTGCATGTGGACCCGCCTCCCAAATTTCATTTAGTGTTTTGCACAATTGATCAGCTTCATTTGGGAACAGATGACGGGCCTCGGGCTTCCTGCATTTCTTGTTGCTGACTCGTAGAAGGCCTAGACTCCTGAGTCTGACTTGCAGTATCTCTTTGTCTTCGCCTTGGATCTCGGGGACGAACACGAGGCTGTTGTACTGGACGTTGCTGTTGTTGCTGTGGTTGGACATCAACTACCCCTGCCCAGTTGGCATTACTCGGGGCTTGAAATTCCCTATCCAGAATGGCACCAAATAGTGGACGTGCTTCCGGAACTGCTAACCTTCCTCGGTGTGCCTTCACATTACATCATGTGATTAGAAACTTAGTTGAAACTTAAAAAAGTATGGATTTTTAACCTAGTTCCAAATGGTTTTTAATTAAAATCCTTGTGATTTTGTTGAAAAAAAAAAAGGTGTATTGTCGGCCTTTCGAATTGGATAATGGGACATTTCGAATCTGATCATGGTTTCTCGAATCTATCAAATAGATCGAAGGATGGACCAGGATATCGGAATCTGTCCATTCATGACTCGAAATACGGGTATATGTCGGAATCTGTCCATTACATTCGAATGATGGGAGCACTTCGAACGTAACGTTCTCAATCTGTACTTCATTTATTTTGTTTTTGAATTTAAATTTTAGTTTAATGTTGTGGAAATTTATTTTTGTTAGATTTTGTATTTAATCAAATACCGATAATAACAAATTTGAATTTAAACAGTTTATAGTATTTTTTTAATATAATAATCTACACAATTTTATGTATTGTGCAGATATGGCGCTTCGTGCTTTTGTTTCCGCAAGCACAATATGGTACTGAATCCTGCCCATAACATCCCTGAGGCGCAGGGATTTCGTGAAGTTTTAGTTTTTCTTGCGGATCTAGAATAAGTTATGTGTTGTATGAAAACATTCCGATTGTGATATCTCTGTACGTCATTTTACGATCACTTGCCGTGGACTGCACTGTCACTCCGACCTGTTAGAAACTAGAATTGCCGACAACCTTTGGTTTTCTCCGCTGATATTTTGAGACAGTGCTACCGTTGGGTTCCTTAGACAAGACACGGGCCTACAGACTTTCCTTTAAGTTTAGGCAAAGCAGCTTTTTTGAGAATGGGATACACTTTGGACGTACAAAATCTTCATATATGAAAAGCGGGTTGATAGGACCATGGGTTTCTTGGTCCATGCGTTTTGTATCTGTTTTGCGCCTAAGAAAGCTGGTTTCTGATTATCTAGTATCAAAATCAATCAGCAATGATCGCGATGGTATACAATTAAGAAGTTTAGTTTCTCGCTAGCTGTTCTCGGACTTTACTCAACCCAAATCACACAGGCACCCTCCCCCACCCCACTCGCCCACGCCCGCACGACGCCCACCACACCCGCGCTCACACTCGCGAACTACCCCCCACGCCCCCACAGCGCCCTCTCCCTCGCTACACCTCGCACCTCGCCGACCACACCGGCACCCCCACCTCCACCCCTCGCCACGCCGCCCTCCGCCAGATGCCAACCCCACCAATATGATGATGCATTGACCGTCAATGTTATGGCCCAGAAGCGTATTATCCTGGGGGGGGAATTTGCTTCCT
>JAANYP010003963.1:70821-105447 GCA_020465985.1 Centrapalus pauciflorus
GTCCCATCAACAAGCCAGTTTCAAACAGGATATAGCTGAGCTGAGCCCTTTCAGCAGCCTTAGTAGAGGAACTGGAATCCTACAATGTGCTGTATAAGGTACAAATTTTATGGCTTACAGTTCTGAAGAAAGAAAAAGTTAACATGTTTGAATATATGCTTTTGATCTCAACGCTGTGTTGAGAAGCATGATTCTTTATTATCTGAAATCTCTAAGATTAAAGCTGATCTTAAAACCTAATTCCAGTAAACCTGGACAGTTTCCATAATTTGGAAATAGATTGATTGAAATTTTATTTACAACACGTTCACCTCCAATTTACTGGAAGTTAAAAGAGAGAAACAGATATAAAGCCTTGCCAAAGCTTCACAAGCATAGTTGATCTGGTGCCAATCGCACCCAAAAAGTCCGCCATTGTATTAAAGTCAACAGATCTGCACAAATCCAAGCCTATCTGGCGGGGATCTTGACACCGCAGCTTCCCATTGTTGCATATAAGTAATTTGGAAAGCAGATTTATCCACTCTTGGTGAACTTCCACATACATTCCTTCACAAATGTGAATGGTAAACTAATCTCAACACAAACCGGTTTGTCAGGCCTCAAAATATGACCGCTTGGTGTGAACTCAGCTCAAAAGCTGCTGTTGGAGTTTGTTCTCAAACAGCCTGCTAAGTGCTTTGCTAGCTCACACAAGCAAACGACAGGAAACATGTTCAAACTGAAGCTGTGGATGCTAAACCTGTTGACAAAACAGGTTCTGAGTCCAAAGCTGTTGGTAAAAAGCATGTTAATCCTTCTGATGCTAAACACTTTGAAAATAAGTTTTCAAAAAGTAAGCAGCCTGTTTTCAACAAGGGTAAGTCTCATGTTGAAAACAAAACTGCTGTGATTTCAAATAAGTTTTCAAATCATAGTGGTAAGTTGGTTTTAAATGAAAATAAGTTTTTCAAAACCAAACGCAGTGAGTATGCTGATAGGCAGCATAAATCACAATCCAGTAGGGGCAAAGGCAAAGCTATTGCTCAAACTGAGACAAATGGGAATAAGTTTTCCAAACCTGTGGAAGCTCAAAAGCCAATCAAGCTTCCTGTCTTTGACAATTGTCCTCCCAAAAAGAGGAAAGAAGAGACAGTCAAAGCTGTGGCTATTGAACTCTCCACACAAGCTGTTGATTCAACAAAGAATGCTAAACCTGCTGAAAGAATCAACAAAAACAGCTCAGAATGTGTTTCTGAAGGATCTTCTTCCAAAAATACTAAAAAGAGAAAATGTTAAAAATGTGGGAAGAAGACACATCTGGCCAAGGACTGTCCTGAATCTGAGGACATGAGGCCTGTTGACTCTGCTGTTTCCCTCACAGCTGTCACAAGCAGTGGTGGAAATGTCACAGTCACGGAGGATGGTATACAAGCTGATACCATTCAGATAGGGAATATTAGTGTGGACATTCCAAATCCATCAACAAATGTTGATGAAGTAGGAGAACTCATCTCTGTGATGAGTTCCCCTAAAAATGACTAATAATTCTCTTATCACACTGCAGGAAAAACAACCTTCCCAGGTTTGGTTACTTTGGACAGTGGGCTTTGCTCAGGGCACATGACAGGTTTGTAAAAAGAATTGCTGAGTGAACTCAGGCCCTGAAAAAGGGCCAAAAAGTCCCTTTGGTTGACAATGTCAGGGATCCACTGAAAGGATATGGAACTCTTAAAAAGCTGGTGCTGCAGTGTTCAAAAGGGTAGCCTAATGTTGTGGGCTAAAAACATACCTTGTTAGCATAACCACCTTGTTTGGATGCTGCTACAAGTTAACTTTGATGAAAGCACCTGGGTTAATATATTGGATTCCCAGGCAAAGTGTGCTGTGTTGGCCTCAACGAAGAAAGGTGTAATAATGTTGTGGATATGCATTCTGCCTGACCCCATAAACTGAAACCTGTTTCTCACAAACAAATGCTGATCTAAACTGGTTATGGCACAGAAGACTGTCACATCTGAACTTCAAGAACATCAACAAACTCTGTAAGAAAGAGTTGGTGACAGGTTTGCCTTCTATGACTTTTGCCAAAGATAGATTATGCACAGCTTGTGATAAAGGCAAGCAGAGAAAAACATCTTTTAAATCCAAACACAATTTCTCTATTGATACTCCACTCTTCTTGATCCATATGGACTTGTTTGGACCTGTTAATGTCCCAAGTCTAGGAGAAAGAAGATACACTCTTGTAATGGTTGATGAGTTCTCCAGGTACACATGGGTGATCTTTCTGAAAGAGCAAAGGAAGAGGCTGCTAGAGAGATTAATTGGTTTGTCAAAAGATGGAAATGCTGAAACTCTGCCCAAGTTAAAGCAAGTTAGAAGTGATCATGGTACTGAAAATTCAAGAAACAGTACTCTTGAAGACTTCTGTGAAGAGAAGGTATAAATCTCAAAACTTTTCAGCAGTAAGAACTCCTCAACAAAAATGATGCCTGAAAAGGAGAAACCGAAACTCTCATTGAAGCTCCAGAACATGCCTGTGTGCTCAGGTTACCTTCATCATTTTGGGCTGAGCTGTTTTTAACACTGCCTGCTTCACCCAAAAACAGATTCCTTATGGTAAAAAGGTTCAACAAAGACTCCCTATGAGCTTGATCAAAGGGAGAAAGCCAAATGTCAGTTATTTCCATGTGTTTGGATTTCCCTGTTTCATTCTGAATCAAAGGGACCAGCTGTCGAAATTTGAACCTAAAGCTGATGAAGGTGTGTTTGTTGGCTACTCTACTATCTCCAAAGCCTACAGAGTATACAACAACAAAAGAAAGGTGATAGATGAATCTATCAATGTCACCTTTGAAGAGTCCAAGAATGCCTCCACCAAAGCTGTTTCTGAATCAGTTTCAGGAGACCTTAACTTTGATGATCTGATGCATTCAATCAATGAAGAGGACTCAAAAGCTTCCACTACACCCAGTGTGGAACCTGTTAATCATGATGGGACATGGATGATGATTAAATTCAATACACCCTGTGTGAATAAATGTACTGACTTAATACACTGCATATCCAGAACCTATCAATGCTGATTTTCCCAGTTCCTCTGCTGATTGTTTCAACAGTGGTCAGGACATGTTCAACAAGTGGAACAGGCTCAGAACAAAACAGTGTGTCTGAAAAATCTTGAGAGCTTGTTCAACATGGGAGGACCTGCTGAAAGATGTTTAATCAACTCAGTAAATCATCATGAAAAAGGTTGTGGGTGAAAAAAAATCCTAAGTGGATCAGGTGGTCCCCCAATGATCCAATAATTGGTGACATCAACAAAGGGTACAAACACGGTGGGATACAGCTTAGGGAACTTCTGTATGTTTCTCTAGTTTTGTTTCACTGATGGAGCCAAAGAGGGTTGATGAAGCATTAAAGAGATGCCAATTGGGATCATCTGCCGAATGCAAGAAGAACTCAATCAGTTTGAGAGAAACAAAGTATGGAAGTTGGTCCCTGCTCCTAAAGGTAAAACTATAATTGGCACAAAATGGGTTTTCAGGAACAAGATGGACGAGCAAGGTCATGTCATTAGAAATAAGGCAAGACTGGTTGCTCAGGGCTACAGACAGGAGGAAGGCATTGACTATGATGAAACATTTGCGCCTGTGGCCAGGCTAGAAGCAATTCGTTTGTATCTAGCCTACGCTGCTCATAAGAGCATAAAGGTATTTCAAATGGATGTGAAGAGTGCATTTTTGAATGGGAAGCTGCAAGAAGAAGTATATGTCAAGCAGCCTCCAGGTTTTGAAAATGAACAACACCCAGGTTCTGTCTATAAGTTGGACAAAGCTCTCTATGGTCTCAAACAAGCCCCTAGAGCCTGGTATGACACTCTTACTGAATTCCTTATGAGCAATGGGTACTCCAGAGGTAAAGTGGATACCACACTGTTCATAAAGAAGGTGAAGTCTGATATTATGTTTGTTCAAATCTATGTGGGATGCATAATATTGGTTCCACTAGGAGCAGTCTATGCAAGAATTTTCATTACTCATGAAATCTAAGTATGAAATGAGTATGATGGGAGACTAACTTTCTTTTTAGGATTAACAGGTTAAACAAACCTCAACTGGAATTTTTATAAATCAAAAAGAAAGTAGCACTTTAGATTCTTTTTTGAAAAGTTCAAATTTTGATCAAGTTCTCCTAATTAAAACCCAATAGGCAACGCAATGTTAAAAATTGGATGCTTGATGCCAGTGGCAAAGCTGTTTCAGTAACAGCTTACAGAGGCATGATTGGGAGCTTGCTATACTTGACTGCTAGTAGACCTGATATTATGTTTGCCACCTGTTTATGTGCTAGGTTCCAAGCTGATCCAAAGGAATCACATCTGGCTGCTGTTAAAAGAATCTTCAGATACCTGAAGGGTACACCAGGTTTGGGTCTTTGGTACCCCAAAGACTCAAGCCTTGAACTAACAGGTTATTCAGATTCTGATTTTGCAGGCTGCAGGTTAGATAGGAAAAGCACAACAGGTGGATGTCAACTCCTTGGTGGAAAGTTGATCAGTTGGAGTAGCAAGAAGCAGAACTCAGTGTCCACTTCTACTGCTGAAGCTGAATACATTGCTGCTGGAAGCTGCTGTGGGCAGATTCTGTGGATGCAGCATCAGTTTGAAGACTATGGGCTTGTGTATAGGAAAACTCCTATTCTGTGTGATAACACAAGTGCCATAGCCATCTCCTACAATCCAGTATTTCACTCAAGAACAAAGCATATTGAAGTCAGACATCACTTCATCAGGGATCACATTCAGAAAGGTAACGTGGAGGTAAGTTTTATTTCCACAAATGAACAGCTTGCAAACATTTTCACCAAACCTCTGGATGAAACAAGGTTTAATTACCTTGTCAGCAAGCTGGGCATGTTAAACAAGAGTGACTAAGTGTCTCTCAAAGGTCTAATAATTTGTATATTTCACACTGCTCAAGTTTTTCTGAACAGCTTAGACAGAACAGGTTATACATGTTCTGTACTTAGGCATTTGTCTGAAAAACTTGAACAGCTTGAGCATACAACAGGCTGAACAAAAACAGTTTAACCTGTTTATTCGTCCAGCCTGCTCTGATGGTCCAATCTTCAACCTGTTCACTTCTTCACACTGTCTTACAAGCCATTGTCTTGTAACCTGTTCAACTATTGAACACAACCTGTTCTCACAAAGGAGAACAGGCTGAAGGCACAGTTTGAAGGGAGAACAGCTTGAAGACTGAGAACCTTGTGTTGACCCTGATCATCACAGGTTTGACCAACAGCGTAGACCAAAAGTTTAATTATCTTTCTTCATAATTAAGTTACTTAAATTATATTTTAATTTAACTTAATTACTGTGGATAATGTGTGTTACGTGTGTTAGTGATTAAAAAGGTCAAGTGGTCTGACAAATGTTTCTGACATGGACAACCGTTCCGTTTTTCCGTCAACTAACATTTCAAATCAAACCGCCCAAACCTTTTCTCTCTCATACACACGACCATTCAAATCCTATAAATACCTACATACTGTTTCATCCTCGTCTTCCTCATCATTTCCAGAAATCCTCAAGAACCCTAAAATCGACTAAGTGTCTTTTGCTTCTTCAAACCTCAAAAAATTCCCAAATGGCTCACAGACCTAATCCCTTTCTCCCAGTATTTGTTGGTGAGGATGTCGTCAAACACTCATCCATCACCACGATGCTGACCATCAAACCCACCAACTACATTGTAAACCTCACTATCCCCAAAAACTATGTGGGGAAAGGTTACGAACAAATGGTGGAGTTTCTGAAAGTTCATCCGTTGAACTACGCAATGACTGCATCTTCTGGTGTCCTGTACCAGGAGATGGTGTATCAGTTCTGGTATACCTGTGCCTACCTTCCAGAATCCAAAGTCATTAAGGGCACAATACTCAATGGGACTCAGACCATTGAGATCAACACTGATCTGCTCAGGGAGGTGCTTCATCTACCAACTGCTGCTTCTTACGATGAGCCCCAAGCTGAAGATTATCAAATGGGCAATCTGCTACGCTTCTGTGGTGTGGCAGAACCCAAAGTTGGAGCAACACTGTTCAGGAAGGACCTCTCTCCTACCTACAGCTTCTTATTCGCCTCTGTGGTGATGTGCTTCAATAGTAAAGTTGGTTCCTTTGACCAACTGAGCCGTGATGAAATCCCTGTAGTTCTGCAGCTTGTGGATGGAACTACCATGGATATGGCCAAATGGATTTTTCTGAATTTGAGGAACCTGGTGCAGCAAGAGTCAAGACCAGCTGCTGTTCGATATCCCTGGTTTCTGAGCCTTATTTTCAAGCATGTATATGGTGAGCATCTCTATAACTCTCAGCCTCTTCTTAAGACTGCTGCATTCCCAGTTATAGGGAATAGAGTTTTCTATACTCCAGTCCTGCAGAATGAGCCTCCTCTATCAACACCAATGAGGCGGCTGCTAGGTTTGGTGGAAGGACCCTCAACTGTGAGGGTGGATCCAGAGACTGCTCCCACCAGAAAATCCAAAGCCAGGTCCAAGCTTGTCAAAAGGACCCTGGCAACTGAAGCTGGGCCTGTGAAAAAGAAGGCCAAAACAGCTCAGTCTGAGTCTGTTCCTTTAGCCTCTGTGGCTGAGGGAGAGCAGACTCCTCACTCTGGCTAATCTGTTGAGCCTGAAGCCTTTGTGGCTGGTGCCTCTGTGGCACAAGAGACGATGGAACAGGTCAGCCCCACTATTCCTAGCCTAGTCTCACATCCTGTCCAAACAGATACTCTCCCTACTCCACAATCACCCACATCATCCGTCCATTACCAAAGAAAATCAATAGCCAAAAAGAAAACAGCCCACAAAACCACCTCCTCTGTTCCCTCTCAACAGGGTTCAGTTGTACAAGAAGCAACCCAAGCTGCCTCTCCTATTTTGGGAGAAGGTTCAGCTCATTTGGAGCCTGCTTCACTCCAATCTGGGTCACCCTTGAGTCAGCCTAGACCCTCTGGTTCCTCCCAACAGGAGCCAGTTGTACAAATGGAGATACCCACATCAACTATCCCAGCCTCCCAACAGGCTGAGGATATTGAAAGACAGGAGTCCTCTCCACTCCATATTGTGTCCACACTGTCCCCCACTCAAATCTCCTCACACCCTGAGTCTGCACGAGGTGCCCACGCTGCTGATATAGACCAATCAGCAGCTCAACCTCAAACTTCTGTTCCCCATGATTCAGCTGTTCAACACCAAACAGCTGCTGAGGGACCAACAACACAAGCTGATGAACCTCAGGGATCATACCATCTCTCTGTTGAGGCTGCTCCCTCAATGCAAATTCCATCAGCAGGTTTCACCACTGCTGATGTTGAAATGCATATTCCATCTCCCAATGATGAGGTGCCTTTAGACCAAGGCACTGCAGAGGGAACCACCACTGGTCTTCATGAGGGTGTTGCAACACAAGCAGCATCGGAAAGGCCCCACACATCATCCCCTTCTCCTGGTGATGCAGCTACAGCCGCTGCTGAAGGACCTCTTGATCCTTCTAACCTGGGCCATCTTACTTTTGCCCAGGCTATGGAGCTTCTATCCCAAGTCCCTCTTCCCTCTCCATCACATCCTCATACACCAGCCTCATCATCATCGTCTCCCTCTACCCACTCCAAACAATCCACCCATACACCACCATCTCCCAAAGACCTGCCTTTGAAGGATCAGCTTTCTTTGCTGACCAACAAAGTTGGTTCTTTGGAAAACACCATGCACTCCCTACCATCCCTCATCTCAGACTCTGTGTTTGAGCAGCTCAAAGGATTCTTTGATATGTTTAAAGAATCCTTCCCAGTCACTCCCCAAACTGACAACTCTCCACAGCTGATTGCACTCACTGCACAGCTGCAAACTGTATCCACCTCTCTCTCCTCTATCCTCTCCTTACAACAGGACTCTGTGTCCTCCATGGCAGCCATTTCCCAACAGCTGTCATCTATCCTCACTTCTTGCAACTCTACCCTTCCTAACACTTTGGCCAGCTTACAGACCATCATTGGTTCCCTATCCAACTCTGTATCATCAGACCTTGCTGATGTGCGAGATTCACTAGAACTTCATCTTGCACAGCTGCAATCTCTGTTGTTCACAGCGTCTGATAGGGAAAATCTTCTTAAGTTGACCACTCTTGCTGATTCCCACACATCTTCTCTTCAAACCTGTCTTTCCCAACTTAGTGAGGTGAAGGATAACTTGGCTTACTTAGTGAACAGCCTTGTTGGTCCTAAATCCTCTAAACCTGCTGGCAAGCCTGCTGACTTTGTGTCTTCAGGCAGACCAGGTGTTGAAGTCGCTGCTTCATCTCCTTCAAAGGGGGAGAAGTCATCTGCCTCGAAGACTAAGTCTAAGGGGGAGAAAACTTCTTCTCCTAAGGAGATACCAGTGTCTGCAACTCACACTGGTCAGCCAGCAGAGATTTTTGAAACAGGTGCTGCTGAAGGTGCTTCTCAAGCTTCTATGCCTACTCAGGCTGTCTCTCCAAACCCTGCTCAGTCTAAGGTGGAGGAAATCATTCCTGAGGACAGGCCTAGCAGCAAAAGGAGGCGCCTTATTCTATCAGAAGAAGAAGAAGAAGAAGAAATTCCTGAAGCTGCTGTCACTAAAGCAGCAGCTAAAGGAAAAGAAACGGTAGCTAAGGATCCTATGCAGCAGAAACAGGCAGAAATGCAATTTCACAAGACCAGAGACAAAGAGATGGGCCTCCCTATGCACAAATACTTTGAGTTTAGGGATGAACAGCTTCAAGCTCTGGAGGAATTAAGAAAAGAAGAAGAATCTGCCAAAGCTGCTAAGTCCTTTGCCCTCCAAGAAGCAAAGAAAATTAAAATGTCTACCTTGGAGGTGCAAAAGAAAATAATGAAAGCTGCCAGGAAATCAGCAGGAGAAAAAGAGAAGGAAGTAAAGAAAGGTACTCAGGTCTCTGTGACCAAATCAACAGTACCCTTTGCCAGAGCCAAATTCCACTTTGACAACTTGGCTAGAAAGAAATTTCATGATGTTGCTACTAGAAGGCTTGCCAAGGAAGCGATTGTCAAAGCTGTTCCCATTTCAAGAAAAGGCACACAGTGGAAGCTTCAGATCACCAGGATGGGTGCAACAGGCCCTGAAATGGAATCCTACGATCACACTGATGTTGCACAGATGGGATACAAAGAATGGGTGGAACTGGCCGTTGCCCTGAGCCAGTCTAAGTCAGAAACGGCTAAGACTATCAGGGCATACATCAAGAAGCTGATGGAGAGAGTAAGTGAGCTGGGCCTGATTCCAAAAGAAGTAAAAGAGGGTGTCTCTGTGACATACCCCAAAATAAAGGCCAGAAGGACAAAGAAGGATACAGAAATGGAGCTACTCCTTACGCTGATTGAACAGGGCGACTATGCCATTGAAATAAAAGGAGTTGATCATAGTCTGCCTAAAGGAATAGAGTTTGAGGATGGCAAGATTATAGAAGAACCTGAGCTGGGGCATTTTTTGTAGATCCCCTAACTCAGAAGAAGTGCTTCCAAAGAGCCTCAGAGCTGTACAAAGTTGATCTGAGACAACTTGCCGCCTTCAGACTTGCAGTTTCTTTCAGGCAGTCTAGCAAATGGAGAGCAGCCATCTGGGATCAGCTCAGAGGCTTCTATGAAAGAGGGGAGCTCAATGATCCCAAGTTCATGATTATCAGGAGTGAAATTGAGGAACTTGAGGATACAAGGGAAGAATTGGAAAGGATGGTTCAGGATCCTTCTCCACTGATATGAAGTCCATCTACCATCTGGGTAGGTGAAGAATGGAAGCTGTCCATCAGTTGGACAGGCTTACCATTATTTGCTCCCAACTCAAACAGTCCAAACACCTTGTACATTAGTTGTACATCCTGTACATTAGTTGTACATTATTACATAAGTTGTAATTTTTGCTTTTACATTAGTTGTAAAATACATTAGTACATTAGTTGTACTCTTGTAAGAACATGTGTTGTTCTAGTATAGTCAAGAATCAGTGTATATATAAACTGATCTTTTACTTTACTGTAATGTTGTAATTTTATTTCAGCAAATGTACTGTAAAAATATATAGTGATTTTTGATAAGACCAGCTTGAACTGGTTATTGCAAATAGGGAGAGATTGTTAGGCACAAAAAGGCCTCAGTCAAACCTGTTCTACATCTGAGGGGGAGATTTTATAATCAATCCTGTTGATGCATTTGAAGGTTGAATTTAAGGCCTGTTATATGCCTTATTGAAACCTGAAAATGATTTGCAATATCAGTCTAAAGCTGTTCTATATGTTGCATGTGTTGCAACTAAGACAGTTTGTCCAAGCTGCTCTGTCTGCTGAACAGGCTGGACATAAACTGTCTACGCTGCTCTACACTGTTGAGCAGTTTGGGCATTTTTAAAGTGTTCTGTTCTTTGTGAACAGAACCTGTTCTTTGTGAACAGGCTAAACACTTTATGGAATATGTTTCCAAGTCATCATGTATTGTTTTTTACTACAAGATCAGTTTACAAAGTCAAAGACAAAGTGGAAAACAGAACTGCTCAGCCTGCCCAAGCTGTTCTGTAACATGAAGACAAAAGGTTATTTGAAAAAGGGTGACAGACCTTTTTCTTATATCAAAATAGGCCTTTACAGGGAAGAAAGACGCAAAGTTGACATTCCTAAATTAGTTAAAGGCAATGCAACAGTAGACAAAGTAAAAAGACAAAAGTTCTGCACATATGAAGACAAGTCTGCTTTTCAGAAAAGTGCAGAAAAGGTTATGTTGTCTTTTCAACAAGACTTTTCCTTTTCATTCTGTCCAATGAAGATGTTTCTCTGAGATCCTCTAAGTGAGTATAAAAGGAAGCTTCTAAGGTCAGAAAGATAGGTGAAGAAAGCTAAGTGCTTAAACCAAGAGTGAACGTGCAAGTGTGATCTTCATGCATGCAAGTCTTCTGTAAAACAGCATCTGTGTGTCTAAGCTGTTTTACCTAAGTTGTTCCTTAAGTCTTGTAAACACAGTGAGTGCTTCTTAGTGAGTGTATTCATTGTATACTAGTTCGAATCTGTCTCAGATAGTAAGCATACTGTTGTATCTGTCATCTCAGCTTGAACTATTCCGCATTCAAGCTTGGCTTGAACTATTCCGCATTCAAGCTTGTTTGTAATTAACAAATTGTTGATAATACATACAAACATTGAGAAAAGAGTGTGTAGTTTTTAAATTGCTGTATTCACCCCCCCTCTACAGCTTATAACTATATACTTTGGGAACCTCTCGGGACCTACAGTACTAGCATTATATGTGGGCCTTCCCTTTTAGTGAACAGAGTTGTGTCCACCACACCTTTATAGAAACCGGCAGAAATAAGGAAATTCGAAAGACTATCATACCATGCTCGAGGTGCTTGTTTTAAACCATAGAGGGCCTTATCTAGCACATAAACATGGTCATGTTAAAGTGCATCAACAAAGCCTTGTGGTTGTTCAACATACACTTCCTCGTTAAGTTCACCGTTTAGAAAGGCAGTCTTGACGTCCATTTGGTACACTTTGAAGTCTTTGTGTGCCGCGTACGCCAAGAAGATTCTGATTGCTTCGATCCGTGCAACTGGAGCGAAGGTCTCGTCATAATCTATCCCTTCGTGTTGTCGGTAGCCTTTGGCAACAAGTCTTGCTTTGTTCCTTATCACAATGCCGTTCTCATCTCGTTTGTTCTTAAAGATCCACTTCGTTCTGATGACTGTGCGGTCTTTTGGCTTGGGAACTAACCGCCATACTCTTAGCTGTTCAAACAGGTTGAGTTCCTCTTGCATTGCAACTATCCAATCCGGATCTGTCAGGGCTTCATCCACACGAGCGGGCTCTATCATACTCAAGAATGATGCGTAGAGACATTCATTAGCAGATGCCCTACGAGTTTGGACTCCTGTTGATACGTCACCAATGATTTGCTCTGTTGGGTGACTGCGGGTCCATTTGATCTCGTGTGGAAGGGGTGCTCGGGATGGAACCTCTGTGGTTAATATGGGGATGGATGAGGATTCATGGTCAATGGTTTCAAATGATGGTACCACAGGTTCTGGTTCAATTTCCGAGTGTTCAGATGTAGGAAGAATCGTTGGTATTATATGTGAGGGTATTATAGGAGTAGATTCAACTGCGGATGTGTCGGTGGATGATGTGGATGGATGAGGGTATGTTGATGAAGATGGAGCGGAGAAACTTTGTGGCGCAGTTGAACTAGAAGGATTACCTACATTATTTATAACATTAGACACACTAGCGTTAGGACCGAAAAATTCAACATAAAAAGGATCAAATAAATTAACCAAATCAGAAGAAGAAAAAGAAATGGGGTTATTCGAAGAGTCTCCAGGCATTTGAGTAATGCGTGGTCCTGATTGATCAACTTCGGGTGCCAGTTCAGCCAACTCATCAAACGTGACGTGCACACTTTCATTGACTGTTCTGGTTCGGGTATTGAATGCGCGATACGCCTTCGAGTTGGATGAGTATCCAATGAAGATCGCTTCATCCGCCTTTTCGTTAAATTTCCCGAGGCTGTCTTTGTCATTCAGCACGTAGCACTTGCAACCAAATACACGTAAGTACTTGATAAATGGTACTTTATTCAAAAAGAGTTGGTAAGGAGTTTTGTTAAAGCACTTATGGATGATGGAGCGATTCTGTGTATAGCATGCTGTTGATACGGCTTCGGCCCACAAGAACGGAGGTAGCTTTGAGTATGTGAGCATTGTACGAGTGGCTTCTACTAGCGTACGGTTACGCCTTTCCACGATCCCATTTTGTTGAGGTGTTCGAGCAGCAGAGTATTGATGCTGAATCCCTTTGGATCGAAGGAAGCCCTCCACTACTGAGTTCTTGAACTCCGTGCCGTTATCTGATCTGATTGATTGCACTGACAGCTGCTGTTGGGTCTCGACACTCTTGATAAAATCAATTATTTCTTGAGCTGTCTCGTCCTTGGAACGCAAGAACCTGACCCAGGTATATCGAGAATAATCATCAACGATAACCAACACATATCGTTTTCCATTTATGCTTTGAGTTCTCATCGGTCCGCATAAATCCATATGAAGTAACTCCAAAACTCTTTTTGTTGATGGTTCGGGATTTGGTTTGTGAGATGATCGTTTCATTTTTCCTTTCACACATGCTCCACACAGATGGTCCTTTTCGTAGCGCAACTCAGGAAGTCCTTTGACCAATTGCTTCGCAGCCAGCTTGTTGATATTATCAAAATTCAAATGGGATAATATTCGATGCCACAACCAAGAGTCTTTTGAAGAGGGTTTTGATAGTAGGGAAATGTTATCCTTCACTACAAGTTTAGCCACGTCAATGGTGTAAAGGTTAGATTTTCGGGAACCAGTTAAGATTTCTTTTCCATCCATGTTCTTAACACTGCAGTTCTTAGCCCTAAACGTTACTTCTAGTCCTTTGTCGCAGAGCTGTCCTATGCTAAAAAGATTATGAGATAACCCCTCAACATAGTCAACGTCCTTGATGACCAGATTATTTAGAACTAAGTCCCTGTATCCTTTTATGTGAGCCTGATGGTTGTTCCCGAATTTCACAGTTCCACAATACTGTTCAACAACGTTGGACAGCAATTCTCTTCTTCCTGTCATGTGCTTGGAGCAACCCGAATCCATATACCAAATGGACTTAGCCTGAAAAACACACAAATTCATATAATGAAAAGCTATATGCATTCAAACACATCCATTTTTAATTCACAATCAAACCGTGTTCTGAACCGCGATGTTCAGAAAACATGATGAGATAAGACCGGGTCATGGGCTATGTGCACAGAAGCCAAACGTGTCGGTTTAAGCACAACCGACAAGCAAAATAACGGGTCCTAGTCTAAGGTAACTAGAAGCCATTTCTTTGAAGCACGGGTCTTGATCAGAAATAACCAAGAACCATCTGCATTAAGATCACACATCCTTGGGTACCCACCTCAATATGGGTCCCTTTTTGTTAGGATTTCCAGATTTATATGACACATGAACTGTTTTAGAATCCCAACTAGCATTTGTGTGTGGTCCGGATGCACAACCCTTTGGAATCCATTGAAGATTGGATTTATTGGGTTTTGGAACCTTAGGCGCTGAAATTGCCTTCGGTTTTTGTCTTTTTGAGACCTTTTTGACCGTTGCTTTGGTTTTGGGCCTTGGCAACTGACACATCTCAACTTTGTTTGTGGCCGATGATGCACTATTTTTTGTATTCTTTTTCCGAATACGTTTAACAGGGTAAGGCACAAAAGCATTCATTTCAGGAACCTGTCGTCTATATTTAGTTGGACATAGATTAAACAAATCCTTGAAAGAGTACTTTAACGGAACAGTAGAATTCGGTACATCATTACAGACATTGTCACACACATTGTTACATAAATTGTCTTTAGAGATTACAGACATCCTATCTCTAGTAACAAATTCACTTGGCATTAAAGCCTTCTTCACAAAAAAAACTTGTAAAATCCTGCATGGTGGTTTTTGGGACTCTCCTTACATGATCTGTAGGAACAAAACGATTAGAGTCAGTAAGCATGGAAGATTTAGACTTGACAGACTTTTCTTTTTGGTGGTGAGTGGGTTTCTTAAAAGACTTGGATTTGATCTGAGTCTTTTTAGTAACCTCATTTTTGAAAACTTTTGAGCACTCACCTTTGACAATGATAGAAGAAGATTCAGCTTTAGTCTTACCTTTATCTGATGACATACACGAAATTTTTATGGAATGAGAAAGTGTTTGTTGTTTTGAAAGATCTTTCAATTGTTGTGAAACTGTTTCAAAATTTTCTCTGTAGACAGTGACTTCCACAGTTTGTTGAAAAGATTGATTTACCAATTCTTCTTCTCTCTTAAGAAGAGCATCTTGAAGATCAAGTGCTTTCTCTTGAGACGACTTCAATTCCTTTTCTAAAACAATGATTTGTTGTTGAAGAACTTTTGCAGGAATATAAAGTTGAGGATTTGATTTTACGGTTTCAGTTTTCAATTCAGTTTCTGAATAAGTTGACGAGAGATCTTCCTCTAAAGTGGGTACTCTAGAAGAATAACTCTCGTTAAGATCTTCATAATGAAAAGAAATTTCTTTATCTTTACGCGCAACACGTTTCTCATTTTCTTGGTTTAAAACTTCTTTTGATGACTCAAAAAGAAAGATTTAAGCCCAGCTCCCATATAATTCATGTCATAAAATACAGGTAAAACATTTTGTGTCTTTTCCAAATATTTAGGATTTTTAAAACCAATTCCTTGTTTAGAATGGTAAAACCTACTTTCTTTGGGCTGATTTAAATGGATAGTTTGTTCTGTCTGACCCCTTTTCAAAAATGCATCGTCAAGGGTCTTTATTCTTGCGTACAAACTTATCCTTTCTTCTTCAATCATTTTGTATTTTTCTAAACTGTCTATATTTTCCATATTTACCACATCTAATTGTTTTGTAAGAACAGAAATTTCTTCTTTTAAAGAGAGTTTTTCTTTTGAAAGCGTTTCCATGCAAGATTCAATGTATATATTCCTATCCTGAACATCTACTTTTTCTATCAACATCTGTTTTATAACATTATGATTAGTTAACCATTTTGAATGATATAATTCAGATGATTCTTTCAGAATATGAGCTTGATGTTCAGCCTGTACACACCTTGCAGTTTCAGCATTTAATCTATCTTGTAGATCAAGTATTTGTGTGTGTAGTGTACATTCATTATCTACAAATAATTTATTTACATGTGCAGGAATGTAACAGGAATATACCTCACTGGACTCGGAACCGGATGTGGAGCATTCGGGATCGTCGGTTGTAGCCATCAGACATGCTGGTGGATGTTTCATTGTCTCCCCCTCAGCAGCAATGTCTGAATTGTCAGCAGTGAAATCAGCACGTATCTCCAACCCCATACGATCAACCATGTAGCAATTCTTGCCCTTGCCATCCTCGTCTTCAGAATCTTCAGCATCCCAGTAGTCCTCCTGGGCGACAAGGGCTAACGCATCCGCTTTCTTCTTGGCAGCCTCGAGCTTTCTCTCGTAATAAGCCACGTCTCTTTCGAAGTTATTCTTGCATTCCCTAGCAAAGTGGCCCAGTTTGCCACATTTGTAGCAGAGACGTTCATCAGTGGCCTTCGGCTCATCTGCTCTTGGCCTTTCCTCTCTTCTTTCCGCCGGCCTCTTGTCGGCCCGGCGGTGCTCGCGGCTGTCATCACGTCTCCGGTCCCTGCGGTCACCCCGACGATCATCCCTTCGATCGTCCCTCCTGTCATCCCTGCGATCATCACGCCTATCATCTCGCCTTTCATAACAACGATCATCGTGATAGTCGCGTCTATCATCATACCGACGATCATCCCTGTCATCCCTTCGGTAGTCATCTCTGCGATAGTCATCGCGGCGGTCATCCCTCCTATCATCTGAGTAACTCCGTGGACCGGTGTCATAACGGAGTTGGTTGTTGGTCTTGTTGGAGAACCGTCGCTGTTGGAGACGGTTGGTCCACAAGGCTATCTGTTCTTGGATCGAAGCTTCCTCCTCATCATAGACCTCACGCGGAGGAGAAGCATACATGTACTGAGACGATGAAGAACCAGGAGCAAAAGATGGTGTCGGAATCTGCGTGTTGGTAATCAAGGCTAGCGAATCATTCGGTTTCAACCCTGTGTTGGCTGATAGCAGTAGAGAGGCCAACTGATTTGCCATCAGCTTCTGTTGATCCACATCCCCTTGATATTTCTTAAGCTCCTTAAAGACGACATTTGATACCTCAGGAATGTTCAGGACTCTTTTCGTTGCCCGACATGCAAGTTGCCACTCGGGGGCTAAGGCGGCAAAGAATTGGATGTTGATATCATCCCTATCCTTCTTGATGTGCAGTTTATTTAACTCGTTAAGGACTGCACAGAACCTGGTGAATGTGGCTTGCAGAGATTCCCCGTCTTTGGCGCGGAATTCCGTAAACTTTGCCTTCGCCTCCTCTATTTTGGCACGATCATCAAGATCTGCCCCCAGCATTTGGATTTCCAGCTCGTCCCACATTTCTTTTGCAGACATTTTACTGTCTGCACCAACCAAAATATCAGTGGGGAGGGCTTGATAAATCAGATATTCTGCCCTCTTATCAGCGTGCTGGCGGTCCCTCTCGACGTCATTTGCCGGCTCTCTTTCAAACTTTGAGGCTTGGACAGGGGGGTCAGCCTCAGGTCTGGCAACTATCTCTCGATAGTAGATGACGGGTCCTTCGGATATAGATTGAAGCATCAGGTTCCCGAGAGGTTGCATTCCAACGAACTTCCATTGTTCGTACTCATCGGGATAGAGAACTGGTGGTCTGTTCTCAGATCCGAGTACTAGAGCTTCGCGAGACATTATGATTATGGGTGCTGATTAAGAATATGAAGATCTTAGAGGTGGAAACTGAACACGGATGGGTTGGACTGAAAACAGAAAGTTCTGAATTCGGATGATTGAAGTCGGATGAACAGTGTTTCGGATGAGGGAACCGAATTCGGATGGGTGAATTCGGATGGGTTGATTCGGATGGATTGATTTCGGATGGTGAACAGTAATTCGGATGGATATGGTTCGGATGAGGTTCAAGTTCGGAAGATGTCCTAATTCGGATGAACAGTACTACGGGTGGGGACCAAGTTCGGTTGACCTAATTTCGGATGGACCTAATGGACCGAATTCGGATGAACAGTGGAAGGACCGAATTTGTGTGGACCGAAATTGGAACAGTGGATAGACCGAATTCGGATGGACCGAAATGGGTGAAGTCCGAAATTGGAAAAATTGAAGTAGAAGTCCCAACAGTGAAAAATGGAAAGCCTGACCTGAACTTCGGATGGTCCGAAGTTCGGATGGGACCGAAGTGTGGTCCGAAATAGGCTTATGGGGGGTCCGAAATTCACTTAAGGAAGGTCCGAATTGGACCGAAATGAGGTCCGAATTAGGATGATTGGAGGTCCGAAAATGGTGCCTATTTAGTCCGAAATGCTACAGTAGTAATCCGAAATACAGCAGGTTTTTTACGATTTTCTAAGGCAGAATGAGCAGAATTCGAGTTTTATCAGTCTTAAAGCCTAAAAACAGTTCTAAATGATTTATAAACTATTTTAAACACTTTTGGTGATTTAAAACAACCTAAAAAACACTTAAAAATAGCATGAACACGTGAAAAACCCACTTAAACAACCCATATTTTCAAACTTAATAATGGTCGATTCTTGATGATTTTAACAAAGATATGGAACTAAATGAGTTTAAAATCAGTAGAGAATGATAATGTGATGTTTATATGACCATTATAACATAAGAAACACGAATAAACAAAGGAAATGAAGATCTAACCGACATGAGATGAAGAACACGAAGAACACTTTCAAAAAACCCAGCAGAATCCGAACAAGTCAGTTTAAATCCACCCCTCTGAGCTCTGATACCAATATACGAAGTGTAATGAAGTATTCCCGTATATTTTGTAATGAAGTATTCCCGTATATTTTCAGCACCTTAATGATATTCATATCATATACATGAAGAAACAAGCTCAATAAATGCAATATGATGAAGAAGAGACAATATGAATGTAGAGATAATAAGACAATATGGCGGCTGTAGCTTTGATTCAAATGTCAACCATGTCTTCAAAAGTAACCCTAGGAGCCTTTTGTAGGCTCCTTTAATTAACTTACATAACATGACACTTTTGGCCCCTACAGTTTGCATAAACATAAATTACATAGAAATAAAATACAAGACAAATTACAAAGAAAATAAATATTACAAAACAACTCCTAAGATCGAAATAAATAAATCTAACAAATTGTTTGTTTTAAATATATAAAATTAGGGTTGTAAATTATAAATAAAGAAAATACCCTCTTAATTTTTTTTGGACCAAAATCTTTCTCTTAATTTTAAGAGGTAAATTAGAAATTAAACCACTTAAGTCTAAACCTAAACAAACAACCATAATTTTTTATAGAAAACAAACGAGACCTTATTAAAAATTTGTATTAACTATGTTAATTTTAATATCTTGACAATTAAATTAATATTTTATAAGATCACAAAAAAATTTATCTATACCATTTTAATATGAATGTTTTATTATTTTTTGTAGTAATATTATTATTATTATATATAGATTTTAACATATTTATTTATTAAAAATACTCATGTAATACATGGGTCAATAATCTAGTACTCAAATAAACAAGAAAAAAAAAAGTTAGTTACCAAATTTTTTTTTAAAAAAACTTATAATAGATGTTTGAACATTGTTGGGTAACTCAATATGAAATTATTACTCTTTTCATCCCAAATTATTTCCCAATCTTTCCTTTTTAATTTGTGATAAAATAATTATTTACATTCATAATAGTTACTTAAAATTATAAGATTTCAATGGTTGTTGGTACACCCTGTGTGACGATAGCAGTCTAAGTGATCCAACATTGTGGTTTAGCAAGTATTAGATATATATGTTTATATATGGTTGATAATTATTATTGGTTGTGTGTTTGAACTTGATGTAACATATTACAAGAAGTTCAAACATGAAGATCAAAGATAAAATCAATCATAAGGTAAAAACATAAGTTTCAATACTTAGTCAATTATGTGAAAAGGTAAATTCGGAATCTCTAAGGACTAGGATTCGAATCTGGTTAGATTCGAATGAGTCACTTAGACAGATTCGAATGTGACCTCTTAGGCAGATTCGAGAATGTCAGATGGGACAAACTCGAATGGGCCTTGGGCCGGATTCGAGTTTAGCCCATGACAGACTCGAATTAGCCTCTATAATTAGGGATAGACTCGAGATATTATCGGACTTTTTGCAGAATTCGAGAGTGATTAAGCATTAAGCGATTTCGAGTTTATCATCAGCGTTAGTGTTGTTTCGGAGAGAATCAGTTCGTAGGCTCGTGCTTGTGTAGTTCGTGCAGCTTCTGATAGTCTCCGTGTTTCTAGTGAGTGTTGTTACCGTCTACCCGTTAACGAGGATTCCGCACTCGTTGACGGTTCCGCATCTAGATAGATCTGTGTTAGGTAGACCTTACAAGTGGTATCAGAGACAACGGGGTGTTCTTCGTGTTCATCAAGATATATCCTAGGTTTCTTGACGCTTTTGGACGGTTTTTCACTCATCTTCGAGTTTTTTTCGTGTTCTTTGAGCTTAGCAAATTGTCATCCGGGAAATACTTTGTGTTTTTCACGTTTTTGATCGAAATCAATATTTTTCGTTGTAAAAATATTGATTTAATCTGCAAAACGTTAAAAAATCAAAGTATTAGCCGTTTTTCGAGTTTGCGGCGCTCGAATCTATTAGGAGTAATAAGGGTTTCACTTAGTCTCCAGTCTAACCAAATCTGCTCCTTTCGAGTTTGATACAGAGTGTTTTCGAATCTAATTCGAATTTGTGCTAGTTTCGAATAGGGTCTCGAGTCTGCTGACATTCGAGTTTAATTCGAGTTTGGACTAGAATCGAATAGGGCTTCGAATCTGCTGAGTATTCGAGTTTGCTTGACCTTCGAGTTTAGGAGCTTTCGAATCTGTCATTAGTGTCGAATTTAATTGAATTACTAAACTTAATCGAATTTAATCCCAAATAAATTTAAACTTAATTACATTCGAGTCTACCTAGATTCGAAAGAATTAATTCAAATTAGTTTCGAATTAAATTAATTAAGTTCAATTCAATTACTTTCGAACCGATGTCAAATCTTCAAAAGTTTCTGGAAATGGACCACGAGGTCGGGAAGGCAAATACTCCGCCTAAGCTGATGAAACTCGAGGATTATTATTGGTGGAAAGATCGGTTTGCCGATTTTGTGCGTTTCAATGATATGCGCATGTGGGTATGTATTGCCGAAGGATACATTCCACCAATTTCTGAAGTTGAATGCCGTCAGAGAGTCTTAACATACCAAATGATGAAGGAGGATGATAAGAAACTGTATGAAGCCGAGAACAAAGCTTTCTCGATAATTCGAATGGCGTTGCCTCAGGATATACTACACACATTTAGGACTCAGAAGACATCTAAGGAACTTTGGGAGTCACTAGAAAAGAGGTGTGAGGGTAATCCTAGGGTTCGTAGAAAGCGTATGGAGCTGTTGAAACAACAGTTTGCGATTTTCAAGGCGTTGAAGGATGAACAGTTGGATGACACCATCACCCGATTTTATCATCTATTGACGGAGCTTGAAAGTCACGGGATTGAGTATAATGACACTGAGAAGAACAACAAGCTTCTTGATGCCTTACCAGCCAAATGAGCTATGTATGTGGCAATGATAAAGCTTAATGAGGACAAGTATTATACCCAATCTTTGGACGATATTGTGGGAACGTTGCGAGCTTATCACTTCGAGCTACTGAAGGCCGAAACGGATTACGAACAAGTCCAGAATCCAGCAATGTATTTTGGAAAATCAACAAACCTTCAGCCGCAGCTGATCTGAAGACTGCTATAGCGTTTTTCACCGAAGAAACGTCGTCACCAGCAGAGACTGATGACACACTGAACAGAGCGTTCTTAGGATTAGGAAGATCGGAAGAACCGCTACCTCAAGCAACTCAGGCAACAACATCTCAAGGCTACTCGAAGATGCCCATGAGCGCAAAATCAGCCGAAGAACATTTGAACTTACTTGCTTCATTTGTGGCTGCATACGGGAACTGCGTTCAGGGGAAAATAAACGATCCTGCACTCTAGGATGAAGACTATGATCAGGTCGACCCTGACGATCTTGAGGAAATGGATCTAAAATGGCAACTGGCCATGGTAACCCAACGGGTTAAAAGATTCATCAAAAGAACTGGGAGGAATCTGACGATGAACAATAAAGGAATTGGATTTGATAAGTCCAAGGTCAAGTGTTATAACTGTCAAGGTCTGGGGCACTTCGCCAGAGAATGTCAGAGACCAAAGGTAGATACGTACCAAGGGCAGAACCAGAATCATGGACAGTTTCAGAATCAGTCCCAACAGCGATACCTTCCAAGTTCATCTGCCGGTCAAGCCAATCTAGCTGGTCTACTATCAAATGTCACTTTAGACAGACAGCTAGATGGTACTTACGACTGGAGCTCACATCCAGAATCAAATGCTCGGGCTTTTATGGCTGAAGTCACGGAGAATGGGTGTGAAGGGGACGAGCAGACCACAAGGGAAAACAGTCCAATGTGGGTGGAGAAGACGAATGATCAGACGCTTCTGGAGTTTGCCGCTCAGATGGCCAACGTGGAATCTGATAACACAAAGGTTAGTCTGACTTACTCTCTTTTCATGATTTATGTGTGTTGTGTGTTACTTCTAACGATAGGTTAAATCTAGTCTTAGAATCACATAAAACCATAACTGCTCAAAATGAGTCATTAAAAGCTGATAACGCTAGCCTAAACGATATTAAGCAAGATCTTAAAGAAAAACTTAAGGCTGATGCTCAAGATGTAATAGTTCTGAAAAACAAACTGAGTGAGCAATGTGTTAGGTTAGAGCTTATGTATGAGCATGTAGAGGCCTTGACCAAAAATTTTAAGGACAAAGACATAGAGCTAGCTGAAACAAAGGTAAAGGTAGCCGAGGCGAATAGTAAGTTAGAAAAGTTTAGGAATTCAAGCCTGAACCTAGGAAAAGTTTTAGACGCTCAACGCCAGTCTAAAAAGCCTGTAGGTCTAGGATTTCATGAAATTCCTCCACCTTTTAATGCAAACTACGTGCCTCAACCTCAGGAGAAAACTGATAAATCAGTAGACTTAGAGGACATACCTACACCGACACCTGAGCCTATAATAGAAAATACACCTAAGGTGACTGATACAACCGTCAAGGTTAAGAAAGTCAAATTCGTGTCTTCCTCCAGTGAAACACCTGCAGGAAAACATAAAATTGATTTTAATGATCAGGACGATGAACCAGTCGCAGTAGATGTGCAAAAGGACCAAGACACTAGTGAGACACCTAAGTCTAAGGGCACACACAAGAAGTCCATACATAAGATGTCCTGCTTTAGATGTCATGAAAAGGGGCATATTGCTTCTAACTATCCGCTTAGGAAACCTGAAGTTACACCTAAGACAGGGAAGCCAACACCTGCTAAGCCCTCAACTAGTGTGGCGAGCACTAGTAGTTCTCAGAGTACTGAGAAAAAACTGTGCAGGCTACACAAAAACAAGTTGTGAAACAACAGCCGGTAAAGGTTGGACCAAAGGAAGTGGTTAGGACTAGTTCACCGAACAGAGTCGTAAATCAATCTAGGTCTGGACCTCAACAACAATATAGGAGCACAACACCTAGCAGAGCATACACTCCGGTTAGGTCACACACTCCTATCAGACATCACACACCGGTAAGAGCTCAGGGATCACAATCCGAAATGCAATATAATAGGAATTATTCAAGAGCTCCACAACAAATGCCTACTCAAAGGCAGAGAGTGAATTTACATCACTCGGCACCACAACAAACTCCTGTTCAACAACCCAAGTCACCTGAAAGGCGAGATGGGTATTTGAAAGAGTTTAAGTATGTGGACGGGAATGGTATAACCAAGTCAGTGATGGCTTGTGTTCCCCGTGATAAGTAACCTATTTTCTTTCATGTGCAGGAGATTACCACAGGTCCAAACAACAAATGGTTCATCGACAGTGGATGCTCCAGGCACATGACAGGGGAAAGAAGTCTCCTTACAGACTTTAAGGGTGGGAATCAGGGATTTGTATCATTCGCGGGAAACAAGGGAGGAAACATCACGGGTACCGGAGTGGTCACTAATGGGACGATCAAGTTGGACCAAGTTTATCACGTTGATAAACTGGTTCACAATCTCGTTAGTGTATCTCAAATCTGTGACAAGAAGAATTCAGTGTTGTTCAATGACACTGAAGCGTTAGTGCTAAAACCGGGATTCAAGATTCCTGAAGAATGGGTATTGATGCGGGCACCAAGGAAGAATGACTTGTACATGCTTGATATGAACAAGCTGGAGTCTTCGATGGGGCCAATATGTTTATTATCCAAAGCTTCGGAGACGGAATCAGTGTTGTGGCACAGACGCATGGCTCACTTGCACCTAAGAAAAATGAACTACATAACGAAAAATGGATTGGTGCAAGGTGTGCCTATGAAGAGCATTCAGTTCGAGGACAAGTGTCTACCATGCAAGAAGGGCAAACAACATAAGAAGACACACAAGACCAAGAGGCAGAACTCCATAAGCTCAACATTCGATTTGTTGCACATGGACCTTTTCGGACCAATCAACCAAAGGAGTATAGGAGGTAGTTGGTATTGTTTGGTTATCACTGACGATTACTCACGATTTTCTTGGGTTTTCTTTCTAGGTACAAAGGACGAGACGGCTTCCAAGCTCATCGGGTTCTTAGACCAAGTGGAGAATTCCTATGGAACACGGGTTAAAAGGATACGTAGTGATAATGGAACTGAGTTCAAAAACACTGTAATTGGTGTATATTGCCTTTCAAAGGGCATAGTGCATCAATTTAGTGCACCATATGAGCCTCAACAAAATGGGGTGGCCGAACGTAAAAACAGGACACTGATTGAGGCAGCTAGGACTATGTTGTCGGATTCAAAGCTTCCTACCATGTTTTGGGGGGGAGGCAGTGAATACCGCATGTCACATTTTAAACCAGGTCCTAACTATCAAATCTTTGAACAAAACCTGTTATGAAATTTTGAATAAACGGCCACCTAATTTAACTGGATTCGAACCGTTTGGGGTACCATGCACTTTATTGCGTACAAAACATCAACCGAAGTTTGGTGAAAAGGCTGACGAAGGATATTTCCTAGGTTATGTGCCGAACTCACCAAACAAACGGGTTTTTAACAAAACAAATGGTACAGTGGAAATTTTGTATAACATTGAAGTCACAAGTTATACACATGAACCCCAAACAGGTCCGGAATGGATATTTGACTATGATAAATTATTTGAGTCATTTAACATTCCTGTGGATGAAAATGCAGGTACAATCGAAAAGGACACGGCGACGTTGCATCTGAATGACGATGGTCATACCTTTCCGAGAACTACGTTTGAATCCACATCCGAGCCTCCTTCGACTGTAGATGGATCTCCAGAAGTCAATGTTCCTGAAGCACCTTCAACTGAGAACCAGACTCAGGAAACAAGTTCCAACTCTGAGGAAAATGTCCACGAGGAGGAAAATGAAGAATCTGAGGAAGTTCCCCCATTAGGTGAAATAGGATCTAACTTAGGAGATAATCTAAGGGTTGATGAGATAGAGACCTCTAGGATCAACAAGAACCATCCTATTGAAAGCATCATAGGAAATCCTAACGAGGGTGTGAGGACTAGGAGTAGTTTAAATAACAACACTGTGTTGTTGTCGATGATAAATGACTCCGAGGCATATCACACATGTCTCTATTCTTGTTTCATATCTCAAGTAGATCCTAAGAATGTGCAAATGGCACTTAAGGATAACTCCTGGGTTGAAGCGATGCAGGAAGAACTCTCGCAGTTTAGGAAACTAGAAGTGTGGGAGTTAGTTCCATTACCTCGAGGGGAAGTTGCCATAGGAACCAAATGGGTTTTTAAGTGCAAAAGAGACGATCGGGGTATAGTCACTGGCAACAAGGCTAGGTTAGTTGTAAAGGGTTTCAACCAAGAGGAGGGAATCGATTACAATGAGGTGTTTGCACCAGTAGCAAGGCTGGAAGCCATTAGGTTGTTTCTAGATTTTGCCTCCTTCAAGGGCTTTAAGGTATATCAATTAGATGTTAAGAGTGCTTTCCTATATGGGAAAGTGAAGGAGTTGGTGTATGTCGAACAACCGCCCGGATTTACAGATCCAAAATATCCTGATAGAGTATATCGCTTAGATAAGGCTCTATATGGATTGCATCAAGCACCAAGGGCGTGGTATGAGACTCTATCCAAACCATTTATTAGAGAACGGGTTTGAAAGGGGTAGGATAGATAGTACTCTGTTTGTTAAAAGAAAGGGAGAACATTTTATCTTGGTACACATGTACGTCGATGATATCATTTTTGGATCATCAGACGAACAAATGTGCAAAGATTTCGAGAAGGTGATGAAGTCTAAGTTCGAGATGAGTGCTATGGGAGAGTTAAATTTCTTTTTGGGGTTACAAGTTGACCAGAAGAAGGAAGGGATGTTTATCCATCAGACGAAGTATGTCTATGACATATTGGAACGTTTCGGGATGGAAGGAACGAAACTGACTGCCCATTTCAGCACGCCGATTCAAGTGAATCACAATCTCGGACCGGGTACTGAAAGTGATGCCGATGTGGATCCGACATTATATCGGGCCATGATTGGATCACTTATGTATTTAACTGCTTCAAGACCTGACATCATGTTTGCTGTGTGTATTTGTGCTAAGTTTCAAGCTAATCCGAAGGAGATGCACATGGAAGCTGTGAAGCGGATTCTATGATATCTCAAGTCGAAACCGAAGCTGGGACTTTGGTATCACGCGGAGGGAGATCTAGAGTTGGAGGCGTTCACGGATTCTGACTACGGAGGATGCAGCTTGACGCGCAAATCAACAACTGGAGGTTGTCAATTCCTAGGAGGGAGATTGGTAACCTGGCAATGCAAGAAACAAACGTCGGTAGCCGTGTCAACGTGCGAGGCCGAGTATGTTGCTGCTGGTTGTTGCTGCTAGTAGTTGCTGCTCACAGGTTCTGTGGATACAACAACAATTGCGGGATTACGGTTTGGCTTATACTCAAACTCCTATTAAGATAGATAACCAGTCTACTATCGCAATAACTAACAATCCAGTTAAACACAGTAAAACAAAGCACATAGACATAAGGCATCATTTTATTCGTGATTGTGCTGAAAAGAACTTAATCAAATTGGTAAAAGTGGCAACGGACGATAATAATGCAGATTTATTTACCAAAGCATTTGATAAGTCACGGTTTGAATATTTAATTCAACTAAATGGAATGCGCAACCCAGAGTAATTTGACCTTAGTAGTAGTTTATTTCCTTTTATAGCTGTAGAATTTCATTCTTTTTATGGTAAGTCTGCTAGTTTAGGATAGTTTTTATTTTAAGTAAGTTAGTAGATTATCTTCTTTTATTACTATTTCTTATGAAAAACAAAAGAAAAAAAGAGAGAAAATCATAAAAATACAAAAAAAGAGAATATCAGGAAAGGAGTTAAGTCTTAGATGCATAGGTTCAAAGTGACGAAAATTAGCACAGTCGTTACAAACTCTAAGTGTTTAGGCTTTCACACATAATGCACCTAAAATTTTAAGTGTTATACTTTATTTTAGTTTGATGTGTTGGTAGGCATAATACATATAGGGAATCTCAAGGGTAATAAAATATTCAAGAAAAAGTCAAGCGTGTCGCTAACTTAGATGTATGACCAATCGGTCTTAATTTTTATGTACAAGACATACAAACTTTGAGTCTAAATGAGGTATGCAAACTTTCTGGGGATGTATAGCGACATCAAATACATCTTAAAATGGAAAGAATGGAAAAATCATACAAAATTGAGAGTCGAAAACATGTAACTCTGTTGTACGTAAGTACAGACCTGTTGCCTCTGTTTAGATTCGGGTTAGCAAGATAAGTCGCTTTGTTGTACGTCGGTACAGACCTGTCACCGCTGTCTTGCTAGCTTTCAAAATAAACCTTAAGTCAAACTAAGACACTTTGTTGTATGAAAATACAGACATGTGTCCGATGTTTGTCTTTTAAAGAAAGTTTGCAAATACCAACAAGTTAGAATCTTAGTCTGTATGCCTTGATCATAAAAGTATGTCTATGTCAGAGTCACGTAAGATAATTTCATGATAAATAAAAATGCCAAGGGATATTCCGAAATGTAGCATGTTTAAAGGGGTAAAATACCAACAATCGGCTAAATAGGTATTTCACGACAAACAATCAAAGGAATCAAAAATTCCTAAGTGTGGAAGTTTAAGTACTGAAAGTGAGAATCTGACACCGCTATCTGATTGAACATTTATTTGACTATACTCATCAAAATTATTTTGTTAGCGTTTAGCTTAGGTTGTAAATTTTAATAAGTATAGTTTAAGTCTAAGTTACATTTTTGGTCAAAATTTTAAAATTTTATTTTTTACTTATTTTAATTTTCCTTAGTTTATTTTATTTTATTTTATTTTATTTATTTTATTTTATTTTATATTTCTACTTAGGAAAAGGGTCAAAAATTACTGAGGGTGCATTCATAGTTGGATAAAATAAACACTGCGTGAAAAATCTGGGGCTTAGGGTAAAAGAGTTGGCATAGTTTATCTTGTTACTAAATAAAATTGAAAAAGTTGAAAAAGTTGAAGTTATTTCAAAATTTTTGAAATTTTCTAAGTTTCAGGGGAAATTCGAGTTTACTTTAAACTCGAAACTGGGTAGTCTCGAATCTGTCAGTAGATTCGAATGTGGCCATAGACTCGAAGGTAGGTGGTATAAATAGGTTAACAGTAACATCATTAACTCATTATTGTTTTCGAATCTACTTTCTCGAATCTGTTGGCGATTTCGAATCTAACTACTCGAGTCTATCGATTTCCACAAAAACGACAATTTGTCGAGTTTCTTGCTTGGTGTTTCGATTCTACTGATACATCTAGGTATAATCAACTAGGTTGTACAAGATTCATGTAGTTTTATACACCATTTTAGCCAAAAATCACCAAATTTTGAAGGTTTATGGGTCTAAATCGTATTTTTCAAAATTACCAAATTTGGACCGATAAATAGTCAAATTAAATGCACATATCTGTGATTAGTAACTAGTAGGACTAATGAATGTAATTTTCTGAGTCCAAAATGGTTAAAATCAAGGGATTTGGTGTTGACTTAGGCCAGAGGTACAGGAAGCAGGGCCTTCAAGTGCCGTACCAGAATCTGAGCAGATAGCCCAAACTTTAGAAGAAATCTGGGCGTCTGGGCCTCATGCCAATGAGGAAATAACTGCAGAGTTAGTTGATCAGTTACTACAGCCTCCGGAAGGAGCAGAAGATGTGTTTAGGCAAGTTGAGGAATATGAGCCGGAGCAGACTGATAATGATGTGTCATCGTCTGCAACTGAGTCAGAAAGTATGGAGGAGATAGAAGTTGCAGCTCCAGAGTCCGTAACTACAGAACCTCCTGTTCAAATGGGAACTTATGGATCAAGGTTAGTCGTGTCTGAAGAAGCTTCAAGGCGGCGCGTATCAAGAGAGTCTGATGACTCCGATTTTGAAGAAGAAGAGGTAGCTCCATTAGTGACGAGGCAAAGGGCCAAGCGTCATCGATTTATGCAAGGATCAACTTCAGCTTCAGCAGAACAATCCCAAATTCCTCAACCTCAGGACCCTCAAACCACCATTCCACCATCACCACCTCATGATGAACCATACATCCCATCACCGATCATCCCAACTCCAATTCAATCCATCCCATCCACCTCATCCACTTATACCGACAATCAAAGGTTTTTGCATCTTAATGATCGAGTTGACTTCCAACAAATCCAGATCTTAGGCCTAACGAAGGCAATCGGTGAGATTCAAAATCATAACGCAAATCTTGATAAGGAGAATGCCGATCTAAAAAAGATAGTGGAAAAAGTTCAGGAAGAGAAGTTAGAGCTAAAATCTTTTGTCGCTGATCAGGCAGCTTAGCTAAGATCGATGCGCTCCCTAGTTGAGCAGTTAATGAAAAATATTCAGGCTCAGGGGGAGACATCCTGCCGGGATCAAGTGGAGCGACCGAGGGATGATGATAATGAAGATGATCAAGGCAATGATCCCAGCACTCAAAGACAGAATGAGCCAGTAGATTTTTCTGCTGCTCAGGATGCTCAATCTCAGGGGGAGCCAAGTCAAGCAGGAGCTAAAGAAGGAGAGGCAAGTTCGTCTAAACCTACAGAATCTGAGATAAATGAGATGATTGATGCTCTTATGGATCTCGACAACGACCCGATGGATTTTGGCTTCGACTTTGAAGATGATATGGAGGAACTAGAAGAGGGAGAATTTGCACCTGAAGAGATTGTCGATTGGAGATCAGATGATGAGGTGTGTGCTGACGAAGACGATGAAGCAAATGAGATCGTCGTTCAGCAGAATCTAATTACTGATACGTATGTAATCGAAGGAAATGATGTTGTGAACATAGAAGTACTTAATGCTGCTTTAAATGTTGAGCCATCAATAGGAGAGCCTGCCAGAGAGCTGAATAATGAAGAGAAACGAAAGCTATGGTTCAGGGCAGAGCAGAAGGACTTAGAGCTGAAGAAGAAGATGAAAGTGCCGGGTACTGGAAACTGTCAGGGAGCATTTTAAGCTGGTTCTTTGATCGGGAACTGCAGCTATTCATAATCAAGAGAAAAGATGGGCTCCAGTACCTTAGAAGATCTCTGAAAGTATTCAATTCACTGCTAAAGATTGAGATAAAAGCTTTAGCCTGGAAAGATTTAATCAATATCGGCAATGACCCTTATGCAGATATAATTGCCAGAATCATAAGGAAAGAGGGAAGATCGAGGAAGTTTGAACGGCTTAATCCAAGGATATGAAAAAGAGTAGAAGATCATTCTCGAATTGATCCTCTAACTGGACGTCCATGGATGAAGATTCAATACTAACCCGTAAGATGTCTAAGAAAGGTGCCCCTCAAACCTATGCCACAGAACGTCTTGAAAAATATGAACTGGTGGTATGTTGAGAGTGAAACGGGAGAAGCGGTAATGGAAGATTTTGAAGAAAATGTGATTCTTAGAATCTATGATCCTCTTCACCTGGTGAACCTTTCTCGAGATGACCTCCAAATTTTGTATGCTCATAAGATTTCAAGTGATGTCATATGGATGGTGAGGCAAGAAAGTAAGAGAATGTAGTTAAAGTGTGTGTTGAAAAAGGTTTGTATGCTGGAAGCAGTTTGGATAAATAATAAACAAAGTACTTAATCAAATGTGTGAATTATTAGAAGCTATCGTCAAAGGGGAGTCTGTTGGTACACCCTGTGTGACGATAGCAGTCTAAGTGATCCAACATTGTGGTTTAGCAAGTATTAGATATATGTGTTTATATATGGTTGATAATTATTATTGGTTGTGTGTTTGAACTTGATGTAACATATTACAAGAAGTTCAAACATGAAGATCAAAGATAAAATAAATCATAAGGTAAAAACATAAGTTTCAATACTTAGTCAATTATGTGAAAAGGTAAATTCGAAATCTCTAAGGACTAGGATTCGAATCTGGTTAGATTCGAATGAGTCACTTAGACAGATTCGAATGTGACCTCTTAGGCAGATTCGATGTTGGGAAATAGTTTAAGTATGTTCAAGCTGTTAGTTAGACTTCTCAGACTGTTAGTAGATTTTAAATGTAAATTCAAAGTTCATGCTGCTAGTTGAAGAAACTCGAGCTGCCAGTGTAAAAGTTCAAGCTGCCAGAGCAAAACAACTCAAGCTGCTCTGCTCATGCTGTCAAGGGATTCAAGCTGCTCAACAGTTTCATAAATAGAAAGTGCTGATTTTCAGGAAAAGATACCTACATGAAGATTCCAGCATATCTACTATCAGAGAAGTCATCATTCGTCAAGGAAACATATCAAGAAGCAATATAAATACATAGAATAGGTCTTTCTATTGGATAGGAGTTTTCTGCATATTTTTGAGTCTGTAATTGCTTTATTGATTAAGTTTTCATAAGCCTCTAAGGTTGTAAAACCCTAAGAACAGTTTGTGTTCTTCGTCTAATCAAACAGATTAGAGGTGATTGTAATTGATGAATTCAGCAATACAAACAGTTTTGATTAATTCTTGTGTGTTTATTTATTATTGATTCTGAAAGTTTTTGTCAAAATAATTAAGTGTTATTCCGCAAAGTTCTTGATTAAACTTTGATTCAAAATAATTAAGTGTTATTCAGCACTTGTCTCTCAAGAAGACAATGTGTTTGACTGGAGTGATCAGACAGAGGACGAATTTCAAAATCAAGCACTTATGGCAGAAACATCAAATGTCTCCTCCACTGAACTACCATCTGAGGTAAATTCTAAACTCTGCTCTCAATCATGCAAAAATATGGTTAAAAAGTACAGAGATCATAATGAGAGCATGTGCAAAACTTTAGCTAAGATGGAAGAAAGGAGATATGAATACATGCAAGCCATAGAAGATCTGGAAAAACAGATCAATGATTATAAGGATAATGAGATTCAAATGGGCTATGATAGAACATATCATGAGTGGGAGAAAAAGGAACTAAATAAGAAAATAGAATCTCTGAATAAAAAGGTAGAAGAGACTGAACAAAAGGTGTTTGAGGCTAATAAGAAGCTAGAATCTGTTAACATAGATCTAGGAAACTTCAAGTTAGCAAATCAAAAGCTAGAACACCTAATGGAAGTTCAATTCAAAGATAGAGTGAAATCTCAGGTCAATCCCAAAGAAGGAATAGGTATAAAGCTACTCCACCTCCATACAATAACAAGTACATTCATCCAATGAGTGAGGTTGCTGATAGACTTGTCAATGAACCACTAGATGAGTCTATGACTATTGTAGATCCTATCCTTGATAACAGTCCTGAATTAAAAGAAGATAAGAGTCAAAATAGAGACTGTGACACAAAGAGTGCACCCATAGAAGTCCAAGCTCCCAGTAAGAAAGGAAAAGAGAAGATGTGTGTATGCAATGCTACTCCACAAGTTTCTGTACATTCTAACTGTAACACTGCATCTTCATCAAAAGGAACTAAAAGAGGTAAAACTGTTTCTATCTGCACATGCAAAAAGCATGGTGTTCAAAAGTTTCCTAAACAACAGCAGATAAGAGGAAACCAGAGAAACAAGAACCAAAAATTGACAGAAAAGTCTGGTGTTCCAATTCAAACTGTCAAAAGATGCTTTCACTGTGGAAGGAAGAATCACTTGGCCAAGGATTGTTTTTACAAACCAGCTGTTGCAAAACAGACTGTGCATTACACAAAATCAAATCCTAATCAGGCAAAGCACTCAAAAGTGAAACCTTCCACAGCAGCTCCAAAGAAAACAGTTGATCACAGATTCTCAAAAGTTAATAAAAAACAGTCCACACATCAAAAACAAGTTTTGGCAAAGCCTAAATCAAGTTTTAAACAAATATGGTGTGTCAAGGACAAATTTGTTGCTCAAACTGCTAATGCAAAAGATCAGACTGCTAAGTCAAAATCTGATGCTGTTAGTGCAAAAACTAAAACTGTTAGCACTACCAACACAGCTCAAGCTGCTGGGCATCAATCTGGAACTGCTAGTGAATCATCTGAGACTGTCAGAAGAAAAGATGATCAAAATAGTTGGATACCTCATATTATCACCAAATACTCTCCAAAGACTCCATCAGTAGATCTTACTAAATATAAGAAGTCAAAAACAGTATTTAGTTATGTCAATGTACAAGGCCAACCCAAAACCAATTTGGTTTGGGTTTACTCCACTACTAACTAAGCTGTTATTTGTGCAGGGCAACCACAGGTCTCCTCATAGATCAAGATGGCATCTGGACAGTGGATGCTCTAGGCACATGACAGGCAATTCTGAATGCATGTCAAATTTCAAAGGTTTTGATGGAGGTTTGTTGCATTTGGAGGCAATCAAAGGGAGGTAAGGTTACAGGTAAAGGTACTGTTAATGCAGGCAACATGACATTCCATGATGTTCTGTATGTTGAACAGCTTAAGTACAATTTATTGAGTGTCTCTCAAATCTGTGACAAACAAAACATTGTTCTGTTCACAGATTCTGAGTGCATTGTTCTTTCAAAGGATTTCAAAATTCCTGAAAATCTTGTTTTACTTAGAACACCAAGAAAGGACAATGTTTACTGCCTGGACACAGCTCTCTTGACCAAATCAAATACTTTAAGCTGTTTAATATCCAAAGCATCATCAAATGAATCTGCTCTTTGGCATAGAAGGATGTGTCACATGAAGTTCAAGTCCATGAATGATTTAGTTAAAAAGAATCTGGTAAGAGGATTACCACAAAAGGAGTTCAATTGTGATGATCATTGTGTAGCATGTCTTAAAGGTAAGCAACACAAAACTTCTCATAAGGCCAAAGAAGTAAATTCAATCTCATCTGTTCTTCAGTTGTTACATATGGATCTATTTGGTCCAACATCTGTTTTGAGTTTGAATAAAAGGGCATACTGTTTAGTCATTGTTGATGATTTCACCAGATTTACTTGGGTTTACTTTCTTAGGTCCAAAGATGAAACTGCTGAGCTAGTTAAGTCTTTTATCCTTAAGATAGAAAACCAATCCAATTCCAAAGTTAAGGTGATAAGATCAGACAATGGAACTGAATTTAAAAACCACATTCTAAAGAGTTTCTGTGAGTCCAAAGGCATTGCTAGACAATATAGTGCACCAAGAACACCACAGCAAAATGGTGTAGCTGAAAGAAAGAATAGAACATTAATTGAGGCTGCTAGAACAATGCTAGCTGATTCAAATCTGCCAATGACTTTCTGGGCAGAAGCTGTTAATACAGCCTGTTATGTTCTAAATAGGGTT
>JAANYP010003964.1:0-13085 GCA_020465985.1 Centrapalus pauciflorus
AACCAAATGGGTTTTTAAGTGCAAAAGAGACGATCGGGGTATAGTCACGCGCAACAAGGCGAGATTAGTTGTAAAGGGTTTCAACCAAGAGGAGGGAATCGATTACAACGAAGTGTTTGCACCAGTAGCAAGGTTAGAAGCAATTAGGTTGTTTTTAGCTTTTGCCTCCTTCAAAGGATTTAAAGTATATCAACTGGACGTTAAAAGTGCTTTCCTGTATTGGAAAGTGAAGGAGTTAGTATATGTAGAACAACCGCCCGGGTTTACAGATCCTAAATATCCTGATAGAGTATATCGCTTAGATAAGGCTCTTTATGGATTACATCAGGCACCCAGGGCATGGTATGAGACTCTATCCAACCATCTTTTAGAAAATGGCTTTGAGAGGGGTAGGATAGATAGTACTCTTTTTGTGAAGAGAAAGGGAGATCATTTTATCTTGGTACAAGTGTACGTAGATGATATCATTTTTGGATCATCAGACGAACAGATGTGCAAAGATTTCGAGAAGGTGATGAAGTCGAAGTTCGAGATGAGTGCTATGGGGGAGTTGAATTTCTTTTTGGGGTTACAAGTTGACCAGAAAAAGGAAGGCATGTTTATCCATCAAACCAAGTATGTCTATGACATATTGGAACGGTTTGGGATGGAAGGAACAAAGTTGACTGCCCATTTCAGCACGCCGATTCAAGTGAATCACAATCTCGGGCCGGGTACTGAAAGTGATTCCGATGTGGATCCGACTTTATATCGGGCCATGATTGGGTCACTTATGTATTTAACTGCTTCAAGACCTGATATTATGTTTGCTGTTTGTATTTGTGCTAGGTTTCAAGCGAATCCGAAGGAGATGCATATGAAAGCTGTGAAGCGGATTCTACGATACCTCAAGTCGAAACCGAAGCTGGGACTTTGGTATCACGCGGAGGGAGATCTAGAGTTGGAAGCGTTCACAGATTCTGACTACGGAGGATGCAGCTTGACGCGCAAATCAGCGACTGGAGGTTGTCAGTTCCTCGGAGGGAGATTGGTGTCCTGGCAATGCAAGAAACAAACATCGGTAGCCGTGTCAACGTGCGAGGCCGAGTATGTTGCTGCTGGTAGTTGCTGTTCACAGGTTCTGTGGATACAACAACAATTGCGGGATTACGGTTTGGCTTATACTCAAACTCCAATTAGGATAGACAATCAATCTACTATTGCGATAACAAATAATCCAGTTAAACACAGTAAAACAAAGCACATAGACATAAGGCATCATTTTATTCGTGATTGTGCTGAAAAGAATTTAATCAAACTGGTAAAGGTGGCGACTGAAGATAATAATGCTGATTTATTTACCAAAGCGTTTGATAAGTCACGATTTGAGTATTTAATTCAACTTAATGGAATGCGCAACCCAGAGTAAATTGACCTTAGTAGTATTTTATTTCCTTTTATAGTTGTTATATTTCTTTCTTTTTAGTAGTCTGCTAATTTAGGAAAGTTTCTAATTTAGGAAAGTTTCTATTTTTAGTAAGTTTCTATTTTTAGTAAGTTAGTAGATTAGCTTAGTTTAATGCGTTTTGCTATGAAAAACAAAAGAAAAAAGAGAGAAAATTACAAAAATACAAAAAAAAGAGAATATCAGAAAAGGAGTTAAGTCTTAGATACATAGGTTCAAAGTGACGAAAATTAGCACCGTCGTTACAGACTCTAAGTGTTTAGGCTTTCACACATAATGCAACTAAATCCTAAGTGTTATACTTTATTTAGTTTGATGTGTTGGTAGGCATAATACATATAGGGTATCTAAAGGCTAATAAAATATTCTAGAAAAAGTCAAACGTGTCACTAGCTTAGATGTATGACCAATCGGTCTTAATTTTTATGTACAAGACATACAAACATTGAGTCTAAATGAGGTATGCAAACTTTCTGGGGATGTATAGCAACATCAAATACGTCTGAAAATGGAAAGAATAGAAATATCATGAAAAACTGAGAGTCGAAAACATGCAACTCTGTTGTACGTAAGTACAGACCTGTTGTCTCTGTTTAGATTCGGGTTAGCAGACATGTCGCTTTGTTGTACGTCAGTACAGACCTGTCACCGCTATCTGCTAACTTTAAAGTTAAACCTTAAGTCGAACTAAGACACCTTGTTGTATGAGAATACAGACCTGTGTCCGATGTTTGTCTTTTAAAGAAAGTTTGCAAATACCAACAAGTTAGAATTTTGTCTGTGTGCCTTGATCATAAAAGTATGTCTATGTCTGAGTCACGTAAGATAATTTCCTGATAAATAAAAAGGCCAAGGGATATTCCGAAATGTAGAGTGTTTAACAGGGTAAAATACCAACAATCGGCTAAATGGGTATGTCACGACAAACAATCAAAGGAATCAAAAATTCCTAAGTGTGAAAGTTTAAGTACTGAAAGTTAGTATCGGACATCGCTATCTGATTGAACCTTTCTTAGACTATACTCACCAAAAATATGTTGTTTGGTATTTAGCTTAGCTTGTAAATTTATTTTTATAACTTAAGTCTAGATTAAATTTTTTAGTCAAAATTTTAATTTACTTTAATTTTATTTTTACCTTAGCTTATTTTATTTTATTTTATTTTAGTTTAGTTTAATTTTTACTTAGGTAAAAGGTCAAAAGTTACTGAGGGTGCATTCAAAGTTGAATAAAATATACAATGCGTGAAATATCTGAGCTTAGGGTAAAAGATTTGGCATAGTTTATCTGGTTACACTACACAGTAGAAAATAGTTGGAAAAAGTTGAAATTATTTCAAAATTTCCGAAATTTTTCTAAGTGTTGGAAATTTCGAATCTAAGACAGACTCGAATGTGAGATACTTCGAATCTGTCAGTAGACTCGAAATTGCATAGACTCGAAGGTAGTTAGTATATAAAGGTCCACAGTGAAAAGCATTTACTTCTCACTGTTCTCGAATCTGATTTCTCGAATCTGTTCTGGCGATCTCGAATCTAATTTCGAGTCTATCGTATTTCCACTAAACGACATTTCGTCGATTCTAAAGCTTTTGTGTTCGATTCTACCTTCAAATCTAGGTATAAGCAACATGATTGTACAAGATTTTGGTGGTTTAATACACAAATTTGGACTTAAACATCACATTTTGATGTTTTATAGGTCAAAATAGGGTTTTTGCAAAATTACCAAGTTTGGACTAATAAAAGATCAAATTAAAAGCATAAATCTATAATTAGAACCTAGTTGAACTAATGTATGTGATTTGCTACGTTCAAAATGGTTAAAATTGTTGATTTTTGTTGAAATAAGGTCCGACGGGGTTTCGAATCTGATAATGGACATGGGTTTCTCGAATCTATCAATAGATTCGAGATGACCAGATATTCGAATCTGTTCATCAGATTCGACTAGGGTTTATTCGAATCTGTTACTCTCGAATCTGTACTTCATTTATTTTGTTGAATTTAAATTTTATTAAACTTGTGGAAATTTAATTGTGTTAGATTTTGTATTTAATCAAATACAAAATAAAACAAATTTGAATTTAAACAAGTTTATTGATTTTTAATAAGTCTAACAATTTTATGTATTGTGCAGATATGGCGCTTCGTGCTTTTGTTCCCAAGCACAATATGGTACTGAATCCTGTCCATAACATCCCTGAGGCGCAGGGATTTCGAGAAGTTTTGGATTTTCTGGCGGAATCTAGGATAAGTTATGTGCTGTATGAAAACATTCCGATTGTGATATCCTATGTGCGTCAATTTTACGATCACTTGCAGGTGGACTGCACTGTCACCCCGACAGTGTTAAGAACTAGAATTGCCGGACAACCTTTGGTTTTCTCCGCTGATATTTTGAGACAAGTCCTGCAGTTGGGTTCCCTAGAACAAGAAGACGGGCCTACAGACTTTCCTTTAAGTATTAGGCAAGCAGCTTTTTTGAGAATGGGATACAGCTTGGACATTACAAAATCTTCATATATGAAGAGCGGGTTGATAGGCCAATGGCGTTTCTTGGTCCATGTGTTTATGATCTGTTTTGCGCCTAAGAAAGCTGGTTTTGATTATATAGTGTCAAAAATCCAATCAGCAATGATCGCGATGGTATACAATAAGAAGTTTAGTTTCTCGCAGCTGATTTTCTCGGAATTTATCCATCAAATCACGGCTCCTGAGAGAGAAAAGTTCCTTTTGTATCCGAGGTTTGTGATGATGTTGATAAGGCACTTCTTGCCTGAGCTGCCACAATCTGATGATGCATTGACCGTCAATGTTATAGAGAAGCGTATCTATTCTGACTGTTCCTCACACCGAGGAAGGTTAGCCGTTCCGGAGGCACGTCCACTTTTTGGTGCAATTCTGGACAGGGAATTTCAAGCTCCGAATGATGCCAACTGGGCAGGAGTAGTTGGTGTCCAACAACAACAACAACAGCGACAGCAACGTCCACAGCGGCCGCGTGATCCGAGACGACAACAGCAACCAGCAGCGAGTCAAATCCCGGCAATCAGGCCGTCATCAAACCAACAACCAGAAGTAGAAGAAGCAGGGACTTCGACTGGTCATGAAGCTGAGCCCTCAGATATTCATGAAGCAGGGCCTTCAAATGTTGTGAGAGAAGCTGACCACCTAACACAGACACTTAATGAGATTTGGGAGGCAGGGCCGCATGCCGATGAAGATGTTGCAGCAGCATTGGTGGATGAGCTGCTGAGTCCGCCTGAAGATAATGATGATATATTTCGTGATGTTGACGAATATGAGCCAGAGGGGGCTGAGGCAGGATTGACATCTTCGGAATCTGAAACCGAATCAGATGAAGTTCATGAGGTGGTAACTACCGAAACTGGAAGTCGTTTTGAGACTTATGGTTCTAGATTGATTGTCAATCAAGGTGGTTCGAGGAGGAGAGAGACCAGGGAATTGGAGGAGTCCGATTATGAAGAAGAAGAGATTGCTACGTTAGTGACGAGGCCACGAGCAAAACGTCATAGATTTATGCAAGGGTCGTCTTCTACCTCGGAAGCACAACCAGAAACCTCTCAAGCCCAAACCCAAGCACCAACCACAGATTCACCATCACCGCCACCTCAGCAACACGAACCCTACATTCCGCCACCATTCAATCCTTCTCCCCTTCAGTCCATTCCATCTATGCCAGAAGCATACAATGAAAATCAAAGATTTCTGCAGCTGAAGAGTCGAGTAGATTTTCAGCACGTTCAAATTATAACTCTCACTAAAGCAGTTGGTGAACTCCAAGAGCATAACGCTAATCTGGATAAGGAGAATGCTGAGTTGAGAATGATTATTGAAGGTGTAAGAGATGAAAACACTGAGCTTAAATCTTTTGTCACTGATCAGTCATCCGAGATCCGAGCAATGAGGTCCCTCATTGAGCAGTTAATGAAAAACCTTCAGGCTCAGGGGGAGACGTCGTGTCGTGATCAAGAAGTACAGAGGCGGAGGGACGATGATGAAGATGATAATCAAGGCAATGATCCCAGCTCTCAAAGACAGGATGAGCCAGTAGATTTTTCTACTGCTCAGGCTGCTCAATCTCAGGGGGAGCCAAGTCAAGCAGAAGGTGAAAGAGGAGAGGCTAGTTCTTCAAGGAATTTAGACAGCGACATGATCGATGCGCTGAAAGATATTGAAGAAGAGCTGATGGAGTTTGATTTTGAAGATGAAATGGAAGAGTTGGAGGAAGGGGAATTTATTCCAGATGATGTCGCGGACTGGAAATCTGACGACGAAGTGATAGAGGATGAAGACGATCAAGTCAATGAAGTTATTGTCAATTCACAACCAGTAACGGAGCTATATGAAGGACAAAATCATAATGTGATTGACATTGACTATATCAAAGTAGCCTCAGTCGAGGATAATGAACTTGAAGAGGCCGAGATGGAGCCATCTAGGACTGACTTGATCAATCTTTGGTTCAAGAAAGAGGAAAAGAAAGAGAGTTTGAAGATGAAGAAGAAGATGAGAGTTCCAGGTGCTGGGAACTTCTCAGGAGGCATTATTAGCTGGTTCTTTGACAGAGAACTGCAGCTGTTCATTTTGAAAAGAAGAGATGGACTTCAATACTTGAGGCGGACACTGAAAGCTTTTAATTCTTTGCCCAAGATTGAAGTTAAAGAGTTAGCCTGGAAGGAGCTTATTAATATTGGAGATGATCCTTACGCAAACGTTATTGAAAGAATCATAAGGAAAGAAGGGCGATCAGGCAAATTTGAGAGGCTTAAGCCGAGATCAGGCAAGAGGGTCGAGGATGGATCAAGAATAGATCCTCATACTGGAAGACCTTGGGCTAGAATGATCTACAAGCCAGTCAAATGCTTGAAAAGAGTGCCAATAAAGCCAATGCCACAAAATGTTTTGAGCAACATGAAGTGGTGGTACCTGGAGATTGATACTGCTGAAGCTATAATGGAGGATCAAGACGAGCAGGTAATTTTGAAGGTATACGACCCACTACATTTGATAAACCTATCTAAGGACGACCTGAAGAAGCTTCACGATCAGCCTATATTCTTCACTGAACCATGGAGATCTGAAGCCAGGAAGTTCCAAAAGGTAGTTAAAGTTTGTATAGATGCAGGGTTATATGCAGGTAGTAGCGTCTATAGCTCTAGTACTTAAATTTGATATAATGTAAATAATTAGAAGCTATCGTCAAGGGGGAGTCTGTTGGTACACCCTGTGTGACGATAGCAGTCTAAACGATCTGCGTTATGATTTAAGTAATATTCTGAATATTAACAAGTGTTATTGATATATATGTTTAATATGTGTTTGTCGGTTATTGATTGTGTGTTTGAACTTGATGTACATATTACAAGAAGTTCAAACATAAAAGTCAAAGAGTATGTCAAGCATAAGTTAAAACATAAGTTTCATCACGTAAGTGTTTAAGTGTATAGGTTAGATTCGAATTGCATAAAAGGATACATTCGAATCTGTGATAGATTTGAATGAGTCCTTAGATTCGAATAGGCTAGATTCGAATCTGTCAGATGGACAGATTCGAATGGGCCTTAGGCCAGATTCGAGGTTGGCCCACAACAGACTTGAATCAGGGCCTATAATTAGGGATAGACTCGAATCATTAGCGGACCTTTGGCAGAATTCGTGAGGAATTAAGCAATAGGCGATCTCGAGTTTATCAGCTAGGTGAGTCCCGTTTCGGAGAGAATTAGTACGTAGGATCGTTCGTCTGTCGTTCGTTCAGCATCTAATAGTCTCCGTGTTTTCCGTTGGTTGAGAGTTGTCCGTCTAACCGTCAACGAGGATTCCGCACTCGTTAACGGGTCCGCGTCTAGATAGATCTGTCAGTGGTAGACCTTACATGGAATGGATGTTTGAGTTGATAGCTGAGCGGTTGGAATTTCTGGCTCAGAAGAAGAGGCCGATGAAGCTCCCTATATAAAACGATGCCTCTTGGCCCTATGCCTAGGCACCAAAGGCGTAGTATCCTCAATCTCGAAATCGGAATCATCCTCATCTGAATCCCTAGACACTCTTCTTTTCTCTGCCTCTTGATTTATCACCATTATTCGGGATCCATATGTGCTTATTTGGATAGACGGGTCTTTTGTTTCTTCCTCAACCTCAATCTCTTCTACTTCTTCTGATTCAGATTCAGATATCGACTCAGCTTGACCTTCTTCCTCAGGTACATAATCCTCTATCTGGCGAAAAATATCTTCTTCACCAGCTGGAGGTTCCAAAATATCTCCAACGAGCTCAGAAGTAATCTCTTCATTTGCAAGCGGCCCTTGTGCCCATATTTCTTCCAATGTCTCCACCCGTGGATCAGTTACGGTGGCTACACTTGAAGGACCTGCTTCTTCTGGCTCCTGCACTCTGCTTGATGAAGGCATAGTAGCCTGAGATTGTCTAACTGAAGGTCTCTGCCTCCTTCTTTGTTGTTGTGGAGGCCTCTGTTGTTGCTGTTGTTGTTGCGGCTGCTGCGGTACATGAACTTCCTCGGCCCAGTTGGCACCTTCAGGGGCTTGAAAATCAGGGTTCACCAGAGCACCAAAAAGTGGTGCCTCTACTGGTCTAGCCAATGCACCTCTATGTGCTTGACAATCTGCAAATATTCTCTTGTCAATCACAGCAACACTTTGAATTTCGGGTAATTGCGGCAGATTTGGCAGGAAATGTCGGATCAACATCATCACAAACCTAGGATACATCAAAAATCTTTCTCTTGCTGGAGCTGTTATTTGGTGAACAAAGTCCGCAAAGAACATTTCCGAATAACTGAACCTCTGGTTGTATACCAACGTTATCATCGCCGATTGAATCTTCGACACGATGTAATCGAATCCGGCTTTCTTTGGAGCGAAGCACACCATGAAGACATGTGCTAAATATCTCCATTGCCCAATCAACCCGCTCTTCATGTACGACGCCTTCGCTACATCAAGAGCATACCCCATTCGTAAAAACGCAGCTTTCCTAACGTCCAACGGAAAATCTATAGGTCCAGCTTCTTGCTCTGCAGATTCCAACTGCAAGACTCTGCACAAAACATCTGCTGAGAACACAAGTGGTTGCCCGGCTATTCTGGTCCTTAACACTGTCGGAGTGACTGTGCAGTCGACCTGCAGGTGATCCCAAAATTCCCGAACATAAGGCAACATTATTTGGACGTTGTGTGAAAGGGCATAAGAAACCCTTGAAGCAGCCAAAAGATCCACCATCTGGCGGAATAACTGAGCTTCAGACAGCTCACGGTCTGAAGGAACGACCATGTTGTGCTTTTGGATAAACACTCTATCCGCCATATTTGCAGAATAAAGTATACAATATATTAGAATGATCAAAATAACCATAAACTTGTTTAAATTCAAATTTGTTTTATTTTGAACTTATGTAAGTTCAAAATCCAACACATATGAATTTCTACAAGTTTGATTTAAAATTTAGTCAAATATTTCGATTTTAATGGTAAATTCGAATAACATATTCGAAACAACCCTCATTCGAGTTTATTGACTTGTTCGAGTTTAGTGACAAACTCGAAACCACGATCAAACTCGAATTGTCGGTATGTTAAAAACAAAACTCCAAGATTTAAACCATTTTAGACATAGAAAATTACATCCATAAGTCTTAATAGGTTCTAATCAAAGATATTTGTCAGTTATTTGAAGTTTCACCGGTTCAAAATTTGTTATTTTGAAATGCAAAGTTCACACCATTAAAACCTCAAAATCGGTCGATTTTGGCTCAAATTGAGTCTAAAACATCCTAAATCTTGAACAATGATGTTGATTATACCTAGATTTTGTAGTATTCTCGAACACAAACAGACAAAAACTCGATTAACATTGGGAAATTCAAAACAACAAAGTCGAGGCAGTAAAGTCGAAATCGTTGTTTGATAAACTCGATGCACTAAATTCGAATGTACGTGAATAATGAATGTTCACTGTTGACCTATATATACCAACCACCTTCGAGTTTGCTTCCAAATTCGACTTTACTGTCAAATTCGAATATACATTCGATTATGGCTTAAACTCGAATTTAACTTGAAAATTTTGAAAATTTTTGAAAATAAATTCAACTTTTTCAATTTTTCAACTTTTTCGTGTAACGGATCAACTATGAAAAATAATTTACCCTAAGCACAAGATTTTCACGCAATGTTTATTTATTCAACCAAAATGCAACCTCAGTAAGTTTGACCTTTTTCCTAAATAAAATTAAAAGTAAAAATAAAATAAAGATAAAAATGAAGTAAAAATAAAATAGAATAAAATAAACTAAAATTAAAATTTTGAACATAAAATTTGAACTTAGACTAATCTACATTATTTTTAAAATTTACAACCTATACTTAACACAAACAAAATATTTTTGGCGAGTATAGTCAAAGAAAGGTTCAATCAGATAACGGTGTCAAATACGCACTTTCAGTATCTTACTTTCACACTTAGGAATTTTTTATTCCTTTTATTGTTTGTCGTGACACACATCTCTAGATGATTGTTGGTATTATTTTCCCTTTAAACATGTTACATTTTGGAATATCCCTTGGCCTTTTTATTTATCAAGAATTTACCCTACGTGACTCATACTTAGACATACTTTTATGATCAAGGCATACACACAATGATTATAAATTTTCGGTATTGCAAACTTTCTTTAAAAGGCAAATGTCGGACACAGTTCTGTATTTACATACAACAAAGTGTTTTAGTTTGTCTTAAAGTTTATTTTTAAAGCTAGCAAGACAGCGGTGACAGGTCTGTACCGACGTACAACAAAGCGACTTATCTTGCTAACTCGAGTCAAACCAGAGGCAACAGGTCTGTACTTACGTACAACATAGTTACTTGTTTTGACTCTCAACTCAGTATATGATTTTTCTATTCTTTTCATTTCTTTAAGATGTATCTGATATTGCTATACATCCCCAGAAAGTTTGCATACCTCATTTAGAATCAATGTCTGTATGTCTCTAACACAAAATTTAAGACCATTTGGTCATACATCTAAGTTAGTGACACGTCTTACTTTTACTTGAATATTTTATTAGCCTTGAGACTCCCTATATGTATTATGTCTACCAACATATCAAACTAGATAAAGTATAACACTTAGAATTTTAGGTGCATTATGTGTGAAAGCTTAACACTTGGAGATTGTAAAGACTGTGCTAATTTTCGTCACTTTGGACCTATGTATCTAAGACCTAACTCATTTTCTGATATTCTCTTTTTTGAACTTTTTATGGTTTTCTCTTTTTTTTTCTTGTTTTTCATAAATAAGAGTAAGAAAATAAAATAACTTACTATAAAAGGAAAATATTCAAAGCTACTAAACTTACTATAAAAAGAAAGAAACGCTACTGCTATAAAAGAAAATAAACTCTACTAAGGTCAACATACTCTGGATTACGCATTCCGTTTAGTTGAACTAAAAACTCAAAACGTGACTTATCAAAAGCTTTGGTAAATAAATCCGCATTATTATCATTCGATGCCACTTTTACCAGCTTAATTAAATTCTTTTCAGCACAATCACGTATAAAGTGGTGTCTTATGTCTATGTGCTTGGTTTTATTGTGTTTAACTGGATTATTAGTTATTGCAGTTGTTGAATGGTTATCTATCCTAATAGGAGTATGAGTATAAGTCAAACCGTAATCCCGCAATACATACAGCAAACATTATATCATCAAACATTATATATGGTCTTGAAGCAGTTAAATACATGAGTGACCCAATCATGGCCCGATATAACGTCAGATCCACATCAGTATCACTTTCTGTACCCGGTCCAAGATTGTGATTCACTTGAATCGGCGTGCTGAAATGAGCTGTCAGCTTTGTTCTTCCATCCCGAAGCGCTCTAATATGTCGTAGACATACTTCGTCTGATGAATAAACATGCCCTCCTTCCTTTGTTCGACTTGCAAACCCAGAAAGAAGTTTAACTCTCCCATTGCACTCATCTCAAACTTTGACTTCATCACCTTCTCAAAATCCGTGCACATCTGCTCGTCTGATGATCCAAAAATGATATCATCGACGTACACTTGTACCAAGATGTGTCAGGATCTTAACTTAACTACCTAAGATTAACTGATTTGAATTGATCAGAGTGTAAACCAATAATCTTGTATTAAATCAAAGTCTAATTAAGAAGTTTGCGGAATAACACTTAATTATTTTGATAACAGCTTTCAGAATCAATAACAAATAAACACAAGTAATAATCAAAACTGCTTGTATTGCTGAATCAGAATGATTACAATCACCTCTAATCTGTTTGATTAGACGAAGAACACAAATTGTTCTTAGGGTTTTACAACCTTAGAGGCTTATGAAAAACTTAAACAAAAAAAGCAATTACAAACTTGAATATGCAGAAACTTCTTATACAATAGAAAAACCTATTCTATGTATTTATAACGCTTTCTGATTTGTTTCCTTGAAGGACTCTGACTTCTCTGATAGTAGATATGCTGAAATCTTCGTGTAGATATCTTTTCCTGAATATCAGCACTTTCTGTTTATGAAACCGTTGAACAGCTTGAATCTCTTAGCAGTTTGAGCAGGGCAGCTTGAGTGAAATTACTCTGGCAGCATGAACTTTTACACTAGCAGCTTGAGATTCTTCAACTAACAGCATGAACTTTGTACTTACATAGAAATTCTACTAACAGTCTGAGAAGTCTAACTAACAGTTTGAACTACTTAGAATATTTCCCAACAATCTCCCCCTAACTTAAATTCTTTACACAAGACTTTAAGTTCTATACAAATAAGGAAATAAAATAAGTAAACTGTTATTTACAAACCAAGGCTTTCAAAAACTTACAACTGTGCAAGTTTCTGATTGACAGCCTTCAAAAATTCTCTCTTCAAATCTTCTCTATCACAGTATATTCTTACTGATCTCATTTGAAGTAGCATAGCCTTTGGAAGATCAAAGAATTCAAAATTTAAGAATATGCAGGATCCATTTGCAAACCTGATTCTGTAAGTCTTTGATTTGACAAACAGATCAACTTCTACAACTTTCATCTCCTTGGCATCTTCTATATCCTTCCTTATTGACTCTGGATCAAAAATGCTCTGTAGATCTTTAATAGCTTGCTTTACTTGTGGGAGGGAAGATCTGACTTGAGTAGCAGTCCCAACTTGATACATCCTTGTAAGCTCATCTCTTGTCATCCCTTGAGCCATATGCATTATGCTTTTATACTCTTCCTCAGGACCAGTTTCTCTTCTTACTACAAAATGATATCTTAAGTTAATGTTATCCATTGGCTTAGCATACCAGTAAGTAATAAGAGGTTTTGAGAAATCATGCTGGTCAAGGGACTTCTCTATCTCCATTACTTGTTGCAGCTGATGCTCAAAAAGCACCTTTTTGACCTGATCAAGCTTTGCTTGTGAGATTGACTCTGGTTGAGGAACAGGAGCAATAGCTTGAACAGAAGGAGCAGGATCACTGACAGCAGCTTGAACTGAATCTTTTAAACTTTGGACTTCTTGGGAGACTTTGGCCACCTTACGTTTTTCCATTTCCTTATCATGGATATCTTGCAGCCTTTCTGTGCACAT